>QVTG01000176.1:0-29394 GCA_013305925.1 Geotrichum reessii | reverse complement strand
TTGGAAAGTATTTTCAAACGAGGTGTATTACTGAGAGAGATTATAACTGCGAATGTGGACAGCTGGAAACAGTTGAACATGTTCTTAAGGAGTGCCCTCTACATCCTGTGGAGCGTAGCTTCTTAAGTAAAGTTTCCCCGGAACTTGATCTAAGAGTCCTGCTTGATACCAAGAAGGGTCTTGGAGCGGTAGTCAAGTTCTTGAACTCATTACCGCAACTTCTTTGCTGATGGTTTGCTTGATTAGAGCAGCTTGTTAAGGTTTTACTGTGTGTCAATCTCTGTTATCATTCCAGCAGGTGTTATGTATCCCAGGTTTCCCTTATCACATGTATTATTTCATGGAGAATTCGGCGCCATCGAATGCCTGAAACACCTAAAGCGCGCTGAGAACGCTAATTTTAAAGTCTCATAGAGACAAATGTCTTTTGAATTTCATGTCTTCTTTGTATATCTTTGTTATTATTATTTAATTATGTAACTATGTGATGTAAGGACAATAAACAGATTTTCTATCTAGTGCATACCATAAGACTGATTGTTGACTATCAGTAAGCTATGCCAGTGAATTTTTCTTATAGACAAGCTGGTTTTCACTAAAATCTTTTCAAACCAAAGACATGAGTCTGAATTTTGTAACAGTTTCAAAATATTCAACTATTAACAGCCGCAATTTTTTTGGGGAAAGCGGGCTGGTTGAGATTCAAACCTTGAATGTTGTTGCAAGATGAGACACTTTTAGCTATTAAACTACCAAGAAATTTCACTGCAATAACTTTTTTTAATTTTTCAAAAATTCCATTTTTATACGTATAATTCAACTTTTTTTTTTTTTTTTTTTTTTTTTTTTAAATAGTCCGAGTTTGATATTACTGTCTTTAAATATTTCAATGACGCGGTTAAAAGTATTCTAAAATTTTCAAATTTGAGTTCGGCAATTGGTGGAGTAATGATGAATGACAATCACGTCATTAAACGAACCCCAGATTGTTGTTCAAACGAAACGGCACCAATTTTGTTTTGATTTCCTTTGACATCCGAGCTTTTAATAAAGTTAAAGTAGGTTTTCTTTTTTGAATAATGTTTTTGTAGTCGTTGAGTTATCAGTACTGTTGTAAAAACTATTTTAGGTACTTTTACTTTGGTTTAGATACGTATTTCAACTGGAATTTTATTTTTAAACTATATTTTAGTAGCTTTAAACGGTTTTTATTTATTTATTATCAATCTTGCCTTTTTTCTAATTTTTTGTATACGTCTTTTTGTCTATTACTGTTCTTTTAAAAACACAAAAGAAAAAAAACTCAATGACTAGGGCATTTTGCATTTTATAGCATCGTATTTACATAAAAAAGTAGTTTTCAAAATCTCAAGTTGACTAAGGCAAATAACTTTACCATTTGAATGTGTTAAAGCTAGCTTACGTTACTAGGATAATCTCTCAATTTATAATGAAACCCATTGGCTAACAATTGACAATTCAAATCAACATTCATTGTTTGCGCATCTGCGGCTATTAATATTTGCATCAGATAAGTTTTATGTTTCCTGATCTGCTTAAAATTGTCAAACCACGCTTAACCCGTATTTTTGTCATGTTTATGATCAGTTCTATTAAAGCTTGTTTATTGTTTCCAAATTTCGGCGTTTATGGTTAATAGAGGCTTTTTAAAAAAAATCCTCAACTTCAGTTATGCTTTTGAGCATGTTAATCCTATTTAAAAGCTTAACTAAACAGTTATTAAAACACTCAAACCCATTATCTTTATTGAAAATTAAACCAACATGTGAAAATACTATTAGCTTAGAAAAATGATATTTCAACGATTTGGTTATATTTCATTTAAACCCAAATGTTACTTTTCAGTTCTAATAGTTCAATTTTGGGTTGTTTTTTTTTCGTATAGTATTTATAACTGTTCTGAAATTCCTGAAGAATAACCGTAAATTTGACTATTTGTTCAATTTCTATCTATTAAACAAATTTCCATAACCAAGATAACGCTTTTTGACGACTTGGCAGTAGCTGGAAGCTTGATAATGTTACAATTAAATGAAGAAACTATCTTCACAATTACAAAGTTTATAGTGTTAAATGAAGCCTTTTATTTACATCTGAGTAATTTCAATACATCAAAAAGGTGGCATGTGAAAAAATCCATATACGTTTATATGATTAACTTGGTTAAGAAAAAGGAAGACATAACTCTGATAACCGAAGGTATTACCTGTGTATTTTTGAATCCAATAACCGAAATTACATACTAAAACCAAGAGCATATTAATTGCGCATTTATCATAGTGAGTTTTCATTTGGTCTTTGTACTGTTAATTTTAAAAATAATGAAAAATTTATGCAAGACAAAGTGTGGTTATGTAGAAGTGTTACCATAAGAGTTCTGAAAATATTCAAACTTTTGTTTTTTTAAGGGTGCCATAAAATAATAACATTAAATCAGCAAAATATTAACTCTGCAATTCAAAATTCATTTCCATGTATGTTTTTGGTACACTGCCTTGGTTACAGAATGTTCAAGGGTGCTTTAGCGTTTGATGTGATTCAAAAAGGCAAATTTATTCCGAAACTTTAGACGTTGAGATTGGGTGGGTGTAGAAAAGCCACAAAACTTTGAAAATTCAAAACAGAGTTTAATGGGAAAAATATCAAACTCTAATTATTACTGCACATCAAAAGAAAAAAAATTAAAGAGACTATAAATACTAGTATCAAAACAAAAACAAAAGTGAGGTAAGTGTATGAAAAATTCAAGATATTTGAATTATTTGTTTTTATAATAATTTTAAGATGAAGGCTTTTTGACAGATTATTCATTTCAGCACTCTAAAGCACATCAAATTCTTACTATATCGTGTTCATTTTCCGAGAAAAAAAAAACATTTACTGAATCAAATTTATAAAACTCATAATGCTTGGCCAACATAGAACAACAAAATAACTTAAAACTAAAAGTGAACTAAACCATTTGATGCGTATTTCAAACGGCATTAGACACGGCATCTGATAATTTTGGTTAATTTTTTTTTTTGTTCAGAATACAAAAAAAAAAAACAGCAATGATTGCCGAAGGTTGATTTTTGGTTTTTAATTCCTACCATCCGCTTAACAACGGCTAACAGTACGTCTCTAAACCACAAATCTTTAAACCAAAAAATCATTGTTATTTTTATTCTCACATCTCAGAAATACTTTTTTTTTTGTTTAAAAATAAAATACAGCTATTGCGCAATACCTTGTACCTTGCATTATCAGGGATTTTGTTATTGTATTATTATATTTCTTTTTTAATAATTAGTTTAATTATTTTTTCATGCTATTTCAGGGTTCGTGTGGGGTTGAATTAAATTTGCTTCCTTTTATACTTCTAGATGATATCTAGAATTATGGAAAAGCCATTAATTATTCATTTTAATTATTCTACTATGGGTAAGCTTTTTAATTCTTTACAAAAACTTTTCATGCCAAGTCATAATTTCCACACTGTAAAAATTCTTACTAAAACATAATACTTTGATTGGAATGAAAATAATTTTAAAAAAAAATGCAAATAATTTCACAAAAACAATCATATACATTTATACACATGTCAAAAACAAAAACTAAAAAATAAGGATGCAATAAAATAAAAATGAAAAAAGATGATGAATAGAATGCTCTGCTAAATTAGTACAGCAGCAAACTTTTAGCACCAGAATTTGTAGGTTCTGTACCAAAAGCTTTTGGACTTAAGATATGCCTTCTCTTCTGCAATTTCAGCCATAAGAGCTTCAGTGTCAACGTCACGTCTACCAGTGTCCAGATCTATTTCGTCAAGAGTCACAAACTTGGTTTTCTTCCAAATCTTGTAGGAAATGAAACAAACAAGAACAATGGGAGCAGCAAGATAAGCCTGGAAAAAAGAGTTTACATCAGCCTTTTTGGCGCCAATGGGGAACAAACCAGTCCAAAACTGAGCAATCAAAACAAGGCAATTGAAAATAAAACCAAAGTAAGAACCCAAGATGCCAACCTTAGACTTGAAAGCAAGTTCGTCTTCAGAGCGACCCTGTCTTTTCATAGCAGCACGGAAGCGAATGTGGCAGACACATATAGAACCCCAAGTGAAAATGACGGAAAGACCAGTGAGGGCAAGAAGCCAAGCAAAAACGATAGGCTCCTTATCAGAGGCAGCAACAAAACAGAGAAGACCAAAAACAGAAGAAAGAATAATGGCATAAAGAGGACGACCCTGGCGATCAATGTAAGCAAGAAACTTGGGAGCATGGCCTTGAGCAGCAAGAGCAGAAATTGTACGCGAGCAACCATAAACTGCAGAGTTACCAACAGAAAACACCGAAATCAATACAACAGTGTTCATGACTGAAGGAAGACCCTTAATTCCAGCATTTTTAATAGCAATAACAAAAGGAGAAACAGCAATACCATGGCCAGATGCGCTCATAAGTTGGGGATCATCGTAACGCACGTTAACACCAACAACAATAAGAGAAGCGAGATAAAAGAGAGTAATTCTCCAGAAAACTTGTTTGATAGCAGAAGGCATACTTTTTCTGGGGTTTGAAGTTTCAGCAGCGGCAAGACCAACAATTTCGGTACCAGAAAACGCAAAGGCACCAGTGACAAAAACAGAACAAACACCCTTAAAACCATGATTGAAAGCACCAGGGTTGTGCCAGTAAGCGCCGCCAATGTATCCACCTTTGGGACCACCGCCACAATTAGTAACAATACCAAGAATAATGAAGCCAATCACAGTAATAACTTTGATAAAAGAAAAAATGAACTCTGCTTCACCATAACCCTTAACACCAATCATGTTAATTATAACAATGACAGTCCAGAGAATAGCAACCCAAGCAGCAGCATTAATTTCTTTGTTCCAATATTGAACAGTCATAGACGCGGCGACCAATTCTAGAGGAAACACAACAAGCCACTGAATACCATAATTCCAACCAATAGCAAAACCCCAGGCAGGATCAATAAATCGAGAGCAAAAATGAGAGAAAGCACCAGAAACAGGAAATCTAACAGAAAGTTCACCAAGAGCATGAATAGTGCAGTAAAGCATAGCACCGATAATACTGAAACCAATCAGAAGAGATGCAGGGCCGCCAAGACTCAGTGCTTTACCAGAACCAATAAAAAGACCAGTACCAATAGAACCACCGATAGCAATCATTCGTAAATGTCTAGGCTTTAAACCTCGCTGCAGTGGAGAGTTAGCAGTAGCGATAGCAGCCTTTTCAGAATCAGAAAGATTTTCATAGTTGGGAATATGCGACAAGTCAGCAGGCTTGAATGAATCCTTAAAACGTTGGAATCTAGAGCCCTGTGTGACAACACCTGCTTCAAGGTTGCCGGCAGACTCATAAGACTCTTTAATAGTTGTGTCTTCTTTTGTAGTATTACTAGGATCCATGATTAATGGAAAAATTTTAGATTGTAAAAATGATTTCAAAAAAATGAAAGTATTAAGAAAAAGAGGAAAGAAGAAAAATGAAAAGTTGCAAGAAGATTTGTTCTTATTTATACAAGTAAAAAGACAAAAAAAAAATTGTAAATAAAATAAGTTTAAAATTTTTAATTGTAGTCACCCAACTACGTTAATACAAATTTATCACCAATGGCTAAGTAACTGATATGCCAAACAAGCCCTGGAAAACAAGCGTAAACTCTTTTTTTTTTTTTTTATTTACATAAGTTATATACAGAAGAAGGCCAAAAAGCAAAGCGGTAGCGGGGAGGGGAAGAGTCCAAAAATGCATGGAGGATATTACAATTTTTTTAATTTCAAGATGGAAGACCATTAGTTTGTTGAAATTAGCATAATCAAAGCACTAAATATTGCTTCATTTGTAACAAGTTTTATAATTTTAATCAGTAATTCATTGGTATCGCCTGCCGTTAAAGGATTTAAAAACACAAAAGAAAAAAAAAAAATCATATTTCTTTTTTTATTGTGAATTTTTCAAAAAAGAAAAAAAATTTTAAAAAAGAAAAAGAAAAAAAAAGCGTATGATCATCATGATTAAAGCAATCGCTTATACTAAGATTGGAGCTGGAAACAGCCATTAGACTGACACAAAAAAGAATTCTTTTTTTTTTTTGCAAAAATTGTTCTACATTTCGGTCCAATTCCAATACCAAAGTCTCATTCTCAATGTGAAAGTATACTTATAATATCGTTTCTACATGGCAGGTCCCATTTTAATCTTAGCTACTAATCAACAAGAAAAAAAAAATAGGCATTTTCTTAAAACATCTACAGAAAGTTCAGTTTTCAGTTTTCAAACTACCACCAAGAGTACTTTCGGAACTTATAACTAAATTATATATAGCCAAGCACTAAGACAGGTGCAGGTTATCCAGAAAAGACTATATAATCTCCGATAAATGACCCTAAACCTGAGCCTTTTTCCATTTAAAGAAAAATTGAGCCGATGTTGTCTAGACCAGGATAGCGGACGGAATAGATTAAACCTATTATCAAGTTTTTATAAGCTCGAGCAATGCGTCGGAATAAAACAGCCAATCATATTAATATAACAACAAGATTAGTAACTTTTATTCCGCTGAGATAAAGTTTTTGTATTACGTAAAAGAGGGATTTAGCTCAAACAAGCAATTGTTTACATTACGGATTTTGCCGCTTAACTATGTTTAGTTAATATCATTTGCCACAAATAAACATGAGACAACAATCTAAAAGTTTATGGTTAAAAAGGTAGAATTACCGGCAGAAAGATCTGAATTGACTAATAAATGATTACTATGATTCTTTTAACTTATATGTTTGTTTTGATACGACTTTTTCCGTTGACTTGGCAACGGTATCAGTGAGTAATATTGGTTTATCCCCCAACTTTTGATAGACGTCATGCTTTTCATTTTTTACTTTTTGTTATTTGTTTGTTTACTGATTCGTTTCTAATTCAGTTCTACAAGACAATTCCAATCAGTGATTTTTGGTATCATGCTATCTCAAAGTGACAGAATCTTAGACCTACTACTCTACGGAGTGGACCATATTATCATTAGTATCAGTTTATAGTTCCTGTAACTTATTATCAATTTTGATTTAAAAAAAAAACAGTGATTTTAACAAGAGTTAACCCACTTAGTGGGGGGTTTGCGCCGTTCATAAGTCTATTTCATTTCGCTTCAACGGTGTACAATTGTCCACAAACACTGTCAGTGCTTCAAAGAAGACCATACGAGATTGTTACTGTTATGTGTTGGCTCCATTCAAAAGATACGGTAATAAAATCTTGGCAAGCTATTATTTCAAATTATCTGTTGGTTGAAAAATTACGGTGGCGATTAGAGAAATTTACTTGTCATTTTAATGCCCTTTTTGGTACTTTATAACTCTGGGATAAAGCAAAAAATACTTTGTTTTATGGACTATAATCAAAGTAAATTGAACCTACATGTAAAGGCTTGCATTGAAGAATGAGGTTTCAGTTTCTTTTTTTCATTTAATTTGTTGCAAAACGCTTATTTATCACAGATTTATACTTTACTGCTTTTAAAATGATTGTTAAATCCTCTCTTTCTGTAATATGTCTCTATAAATAACTGTCAAATGGATCATTCTATCTTATTGATCTTGGCATTTTGTTTTATTTTTTAAAACAAAAAAGATCAGAGTCTAAGACCTAAAGAAAAGTTTTGAATTCTTATATAAAGTCAAAAAGACTTTTAGTCCTGAACCTTGTTTACAGACGAGTGTTTACATCTTGCAATTCGATATTTTAGTGTTTTGAAACTATTTAGCTAAAAGCGCAACTATTCATCACTGAGTTTGTAACTGTAGTGGTCTTGTAACTTCTTTTTTTTCAATGAAACAAACTCCAAACTAATTGGCTTTGTTTCTCTTGAATTTAATCAGTTCAACATTAAGAATTGCTAGTTCTTAGGTTTGTATAAGCAAAATACATCAAACTTTTCTTTGTTAGCAAGTCTCAAAAGACAAATCAAAGCATTAACATATAGTAATACATTCAAGAATACTGAACTTTCATTTGCAGGCATAGCCAGTATAGAAAAACGGTATTCTGTTGAACAACAATTAAATTTCACCATTATCGAAACTCCAAAATCATAATGAGCCTTACGATATCTAATTACGGCTTGTATGTATTTTTGTTGAATGAAAAGATTTCATGTAGCACACAGAAACCTGACATCAGATTTTTATTTTTGAAAATTTACGAATCACGTAGTAAAGTATTGTTTGACAGATTTGGCACACTCAATAAGATAAAGAGAAGATAAACAACATTCAATTAATAAAAGGGAAATATCAAAAAAAAAAAAAGGTTTGTTAACGGTAAAATTTACAGCGCCATCATATTTCAGTATTATCATATTATTATGTTATATGCAAAATTTACTTACCCTTGGCCCGTTGATGTCTTTTTTTTTTCTTTTCCACATTCAGATAAAAAAGAAAATTTACTTCCTACAAGTTCCGACAGAATCTCTTGTTTTGTAAAAAATCAAAATCCCAGTAATAGATTTTTTTTTTTTTTCTATTATTTATTTTTTATCAAAAAAATATTTCACTATAGTTTTTACTTTTTTCTGTAAACCGTTAATCTAGCAAAAAAAAAAAAAAAAAAAAAAAAAAAAGAGAGCTTTAATATCCTTAATTTTTAGCTACCCCGTTTTTTCAATAACTTGCTTTCATGTTTGTTACAACTGTATGATATCATTTGGATAGGTAAATAGTGTTTGAATATTTTTTTTCAAAAAAAAAAGCTTATCCTACCTGATCTTTTTTTTTTTTTCGAATATATAGCTCAAGTCAATAATTTGCTTGTTTGGGAGCTATAGACCCCCCATTTGTTATATAATCAGTATCTTCCTAATATGTCTGAAAAACAAAAGTCGCCCAAATAAGCCATCATGTAGATATATAAGAAACACTATATTGTTTATTTCGTGATATGAAACTATATATATAAATAATGAATGAAAATAAAAACAATACGTGTGGCAAGTTTCAATTATATTGGAAAATAGTTCAGTTAAGTGTCTGGTTTAATGAATGAAAAATTAGTATGACATCATAATATTATTTTTTTTTCACCTCTCGCAAAATGCAAATGTAGATCATTCATTTTCACTTTTTTTGAAAAAAAAAACAGTTTCTGACAATGTTATTAGAATTATAAGTCTATATCTTCTAAAAACTGTTAATTTCTGTCTTTTTTTTTTCACTTCAAGTGTGGGCTTAGACTGAACATACTTTATAATAACAAACATAAAACGGAAAAACTTCATAGTGGAGAAACGTTGTAAAAAAGCTTTTTTCCCTTTAGGGACTTTCAAGTTTAAAAATATCGTGTTTTGAAAAAAAAAAAAAAAAACTTTTTTTGCATACTGCCTTATTTTTTTTCATTCGGGTGCTCCAGCCTTTAACACTCTAACCCCGGTATAGGATCGGAACATGTAACTTTTGGCCAGTTTACTTGTTTTTTTGTTTTTGTATCCACATCATGTAATAGTTATTTTTTTAAAAATGTTTTCTATTTAATAGTAAACCGGTATCTTTTATAAATTGGATTATGTATTGAATATTTACTAGAATATTCTTTAAAAACGGTGGTACCATGAAAAGAATTGGCATGTTTTTTTTTGTTTTTTTTTTCATGAAGGCAAAATCATTTAACACTTAATCTGAAAACTGAAAGCTTGGTAAGAAATATCATAAGATGATCATGAAACGGGTTTGGGTTTCCATTGCCAAGAGAACAGGGATAGCCAAGTTAGGCCATTGTTTACCCTTCAGTTGACCAAAAAAAAAAAAATTTTTTTCAAACAAAAATGAATTCTAGAAAAAAAGAGACCCCCAAATTTTGAACGTTGACTAACAAATTCCAACACGATTGAAATTCCAATGGCCGTAGTTATGGGCATGTCTTACTCCTTCACAAAAAAAAAAAAAAAACTTAATTCTAGTATTTGTTTTTTTAAAAAAAAATAAAAAATAAAAATAAATAAATGAATAAAATGATCAAAAAACAAGATTGCTCTGATTATTTTCTGTATGTAAATAAATGTATATATATCAATCAGCCGCAACAAGTGTAATTATCTACGTTCTGGTTTCAAAATGTCTGTCAAAAATTTGGTAGTTTGTATAAAATACAGATACCTGTTTTGAAATATTTACACAGGCGTTTAATTATTTTTTTTTTAGGCCATTTTTCTGAATGCTGTTTGTGGTCATCATGGGCTGACAATAAAGTGTAGTACATCTAACAATTGTTTACGACTTAGTGAACAAATCAATTTATTCAGCCTTACAATGATTAGTGATTGTAAAAAATACCAGTAGTAAGAAAAAAAAAATTGTTTCAAACTCCAATATAGTTACATTTCCTTAAACAATTATCGTTTAAAAATCATCCATTTTCAAGTCTCTTTTTCTTATTTAGTAGTTTAATGTTTTTTATCAACTGTGATTTGTGTTCTAATGTGTTTGTCTGGTTCCATACGTATATACAGTAGTATCCACAAAAGAACAGTGAAAAAAAAAAGACCCCTTGCATTTTCCCAATAGTTAACAAAAAAAAAGAAAGAAAGAAAAAAAAAAAAAAGCTTAAGCTCTAACAACGCCAGCAGCAATAGCCCCAATATTAGGCATTTGGTCTTTACCAGATCTTTCAGCATGGCTGAGATAGTACATGCCTAGATCTGAGTTTTTAAGTATGTTTTTCTTTTCAACAAACCACTCAGCCCGGACGTCTTCAAATCCCGCGCGCCAAATCTTGTCGTGGAGGTCACGGAGTCGCTGTTCCTCTTCGCGGCGGTCTTCCTCCTCAGCCATCCACTCCATGTGCTTGATATCATCTGATGATGGCTCGTAGATGTGCCAAATAACGTAATGTGGCAGACCAATAACTGACAGGCCCATACGTCGGCACATCTTACCAAAACCTTCAGTTTCAGCATGTTTCTCAAACGAAAACGCAGGGAAATGCGCACCTTGACGGAAAACACTAGCTTTGGCCAAAATCGACACACCACCAATACCATCAAGCTCCATTTCAACGTTGGGATCACCGTAGGGATCACGGAGATATGCCAGATGCGGTCTCCAGGTCGCATACTCCGGGTAACCTTCAACAATACAAGCGTCCTCATCAAGTTGGTCAGCCAGCTGTAGACCAGTCTCACTTTCCTGCCATGAGTTCAAATCATAAGGTTGTTCGTTACCAAGCCAGTCAGGCAGAGGACGCCAGACGTTAGGAACAATAACATCCTTATTATGGCCCATGAGATCTTCTAGAATAGTTGGAGGGACGGTTTGCACATCGGCATCACGCCAATAGACCCACGAGTGATCAGGCTTGAGAGAAACCGATAAAAGCCAGTTTCTGGCACGCGCCATGAGTTTTCTACGGGGACCTTGCGCAGCGAAGCCATGACGATCCGAAAATCCTTGGCCAATGGCCTGGCCAAAGTCTTTTTCAAAAATCTCAATAGTACCAAAGCGTTTGCTGTGATCAGGATTCTGCTGTAATTTTTCTAGATGTTGATTCAAGACATTCAGGGTGTCATCTTTGGAGTCAGATACAAGGAAAGCAAGATCAATGAGATTGTGCGGGTAAGTAAGATTTTCCATGTGTCCAAAAAACATTTGCATGTGGGGAACGGCGTCACGCAGGGGAACAAGATATAAAATGCGCTCACCACGTTTGTCACCGTGAGCAGTTCCATCGTAATCTGCCAGATCATAATGAACAATTGATGGGATATTAGGATCATCGCGCATAAGCGAGCGAGCGCTGAAAGGCGACGTCGGTATCAGCGACTTTCCAATAGATTTCTGAAAAACTGTAAAGTAAAGTAATATCAGCACAACTGAAAATCCACCAAGAATTTTGGGGATATAAGACTTGAAATCGGACTTTTTCCCAGAGCGTGCTTGGAATCTGCTAGAGGGTCTGATTCTGTTAGTACATAGAAAAAAGAAGAAAAAATTTTTTTTTGATTATGTGAAAGTAGGCAAACAAATTGTATTCTTAACAAAATAAGCAACTCAAAATGTAATAGCTCAAGAAGAATTAGAAAATAGAAATATAAGAATGGTTTACTTACTTTCCGTTGGTCATAGCAAACCCGCCGCCGTAGGAGTCAAACTCCGAACTCTTGAATGGTAAACTCATTCGTATAAATAAGTATATGTGTAACTAGAAAATCGTGCAATAAGGAAAAAACCAATACTATCTCTGGTATATTGAGATCATGTAAAAAAAAAAAAAAAAAAAGAGAGATTGTGGGAGAGATCAATTGTTATCCTTTAACAAAACGGTCTCGATAGAAGGTTTTCTATACCGTTTGAAATTTCAACCAAAAATGAAAGCAAAATGTGGTACTAGTATAGAAGAGCGTAAGCCAGTAGTTGAAAATATATATATAGATATATAAGGATTAGTTACACTCAATCAGTATTGACGATTTCTTGGGACGAATGAAAGGAGGTGGAAGAAACAAGGAGTAGCCGTGTTGACAGTTGTTTGTTTGAGATGACTGAAAAAAAAATAAATAAATAAAACGTATACTGAACTTTATTTTTCACAAAGTCTATTAAGGTTTTCCTGCCACTAACATTTTTTAGGCTTTAAAACTTGTTACTTGAGTTAAACACAGCTGTTTACCCTGCCGAGAATTTTTCATTTTCTCCCACCGACTGCTATAACATTCACGCAGACAGACCAGTTCACTTGTGTTTTCATTGCGAACCTCATTATTATATCACCGGCACGCAAAGTCATTACTGAAGAAAATGATTTGTTCAAGTATGAAATTTTTGCTACCTCCACATTTTTTCTTTTTTTTTTTTCATGTATATTGTTTTTGATGAAATGTGATGCTAACGTATTTGCCTAGTTTCTGGTGAACCTGCTAAGCAGCCTGTCATCTCTCCCAAGAGTGGTATGTATATCACAAATATCGAGGTTGCAACTATAATCCTTCTTTCTAACACTTGTTTTCAGGTCACGTATTTGAGAGATCTCTCATAGAAACTTACATCAACGAAAATGGCACTGACCCTATTAACAATGAGGAGCTTACAATTGAAGACCTTGTCACTGTTAACACGCACAACGATCCCGTCGTGCGTCCCCGACCCCCGACTCTGACATCAATTCCCGCGCTGCTGTCGACTTTCCAAAATGAATGGGACTCATTAGCGCTTGAGACATTTTCATTAAGACAAGAGCTGCAGAAGACACGCCAGGAGCTGTCCACTGCATTGTATCATCACGACGCAGCCATCCGCGTTGTCGCGAGACTGACCCGCGAGCGCGACGAGGCGAGAGAAGCTCTCGCAAAACTGGCAGCAAGCATTGGTTCAGCAAACGCGATTACTGAGTCTGCGATTGGTAATGAAAACAGCGAGCTGGAAGAGATGCCACAACAGGCTGCAACTGATAAGATCCCCGAAAACATTGTTGCCCTTCTTAACGCCAAGCAGCAGGAGCTTACTCCCACCAGAAAGAAGCGGAAGACACCCGCTGGCTGGGCTACTGAGGAACAGCTTAAAAGTTTTTCTTTGCAGTCTACATCTAAGCAGTTATTCACAACTGTGTCTAAGTTTGCTTTAGACCCCAACACAAAAAAGCTCATTCTGACGGGTGGCGGCAAGTCACAAGCCGGTGTGTATTCCGTTGAAAGTCAAACCCTAGTCGCGTCGTTTAATGCATCTGCAATTGTCAGTGCAGTTGCATGGACTACGGAGAACTACCTTGTGGTGGGCACAAAAACCGGTAGTGTTGAAGTGTTTCAGTATGAAGATTCTAATGTCACTGCTCACAACGACAGCATTGATTTGTCTGAGTATGGCAGAATTGTAGATATCCAGCCTCATCCTGTTTCTAATTTAGTAATGGTGATCTCGACTACCGCGGCGCCCAAAGTGCAAGAGTCTACGTCAACATTCAGCGTTTTGGACCTGTCCACCAACACGGTCGTGGCGACTTTCCAAAGCGCTAAAAGTAATGTTTCATACACCAGTCTTTCGGTTCATCCCGATGGTATTCTGGTTGCTATTGGTACGTCCAATGGCACGATTGAAGTGCGGTCGCTGACCTCTGGCGGCGATATCGCGGCCACTCTCGACGTCAGTGCTAGTAATGGAGACACAGATGTCGGTGCTGTGACTGCCTTATCCTTTTCCGAAAACGGCTACTGGCTTGTGTCCGCTGTGGTGAGGCTAGAGGCCAGTGCCCAATTGTGGGATCTCCGCAAGCTGACGCAGACTGCGCTGATCGCGCTGCCCACAGCTGAGGGTGTGGCAAACTCTGTTGTTCACGCACTTGCATTTGACAATAGTGGCCAGTTCTTGGCTGCAACAACGGCTTCTGGTATTATTGATGTTGTTGGATACGCCAAGGCAACCAAGTCCTGGACGCCAGAGTCGCTCTTTGCAGCAACGGATCTTGCCAAGCCAGCAGCCTACTCTGTATCGTGGGGTGCCAACGCCGGCAGCTTGTATGTAGTCTCTGCAAAGGGTGCAGTGCAGCGATATGGCCTTGTAGAAGACATTGAGATGGCCGAATAGGCATTTAATGTTTTTAGATTTTGTTTGTACAAGTCATTGTAATAATTTATTATTGTTAATCACTTAAAAAAAAAATATACTATAATTGTATCTCAATGGGAGGGGGGAGGGGTTTCTTATTTGTTTTTCAAGGAGAGGCTGAATTTTATTGTGGTACACACTGTTTTATACTGTTTTAAGTAGCACTGAATGGCTTTTTTTTTTGTTGTTGTTGTTTTCAAAAGTTCGACGATCTTTGACATGGAACATAAATATAGTTCCCATATTATCAATAGAACAATTAGATTTTTACCTTTTTTTGAACCATATACTTTAAGACATGAGATATAAAATATAAATCATGAATAAATCAACGGTAATATATACAAGCTCTTTTTGTAACCTTGTCAATAGCCACACACTCGACTTTCAGTAGTAGACGAAATGACAACAACCTGTTTTTTTATTTTTCTTTTCATATTTTGTCAGAAAATTTAGGAAATGAATCAAAACATAAAGATAATGAGATGACTTGATTTTTATTTATTTGCATCAATATGAGCATTTGATGAATCATTAATTCCATTAATTATTAGTCACATAGCTGATAAATCAAAATATGATATCAGCTGGCGCTGGAGGATTCAATATAAAAATAAAAAAATAGGAAATACTCATAAAGGTTAAATTAAAGAGATAGAAAAAAAAAAGTTATTGCTCAACCAATACCGATATCGCTGACTTAAACCACGCAACCAGTGTTTACAAAACCTGGAATAAAGCATTCTTTATTTTTTTTTTATATTCACACACACAGACACACTACTTTTTTCTTTTTCTCTGGAAGAAATGTATATAAATTTCAAAAAGTTCATAATAAATTTAAGGTAGATTAATTATTTACATGAAAAAAAAAGTGGGCAAATCATAAACTTGATTTTTTTGTGAAGGCAATGTCGTGATAGGAACAAGATTATAAAGACAGGACTTTGGTTCAAGCTATGATAAAGTCAATGTATGACAAAAAATAAAATAAATAAAAACAATACTGTGTGTGTATTTTGTTATCCAGTATCGATAGAGCTACAAGCTTTTTTTTTTTTTAACATGCCGAAAGCGAAACAAGAAAGCTGAATATGTGCTTTAAATGAAATTTATTTGTTGAGCCAAATGGTTTACTATAGATTACCAGTTACAGTCTCAAGAAAGATATTTTGATAATGATAATAGGACAATAACCAATTAAAACCAGTAAAAAAAATTTAAAAAACAAATTACTAAGAATTTTTTTTAATTTCGGATGTATGAGGTTAAGCAAGGACACTTACAAAAAAAAAAAAAACCGAGTTTGAATATAAGAGATTCTCATAGTTAAAGCTCAAATCCGGAGCTCAGGCTAAACAGAGTATAAAAAGGCAGAGAGAAGCTTACCGGGGCAATGTTAACAGCGTTTCAAACAAAGTTGTTTTTTAGGATATTTCGGGGAGAAGACTGCCGGCGTTAGCCGCGCTGACAAAAAAAAAAAAATAAAAAGAAAAAAAAATGTCAACGGCTGTTACACACCTTCACGGACTTTGGGGGAAATTTTTCAAAATTAAAAAAAAAATAATAAAAAATAAAAATCCATGAAAACTTCAAAGCCCACATTTTTGAATTTCAAAAAAATAAAATAAAAAAGATTTTAAATATGAAATATGTTTGCAATAGCGGCTTGACAATTTATTATTATTATTATTATGTTAGGTGTGTGTATGTGTGATTGCAAGAGTAAAAATAAAAAAGGGAATCCCCGGATATTATTAACTGCCGTTAAAGTCAAAACCTTGAAAGCTTGATTTCAGCTCTCGGGGCCTCATAAGAAACCTTTTATTTTTTTTTTTCAAAAAAAGAAAGGAAAAAAAAAACATTAATAAAACGACTAAATACCAGTAATTGTCTCTTGAAGTCTAATTAACAGTCATTTTATAATTAATTTTCAACTGGTAATATATAAACTACTTCTTTTCCTCTTCTCTACTGTTGATACTTTTGTTTTTTTTTTTGTCTCTCTATTGTCAAGCATATTACAAAATTCATTTTTCACAATGACTAACGACGCCGCACCCTCTCCCCACAACCAATCTTTCTACTTTAAAGATCTCAAGGTCACACCCACGTCCACGCCCTCAAAGACCCTCGATGTCGGCGCGCACACTGATCATATGGTTGAAATCAACTGGGACTCTGTCAATGGCTGGTCTCAGACCCCCGAAATCAAGCCCTACGCACCCCTTAGCATTGACCCCACTGCGTCCAGTCTGCACTATGCCATTCAGTGCTTTGAGGGCCTCAAAGCCTACAAGTCTACCGACGGCAAGTCTGTCCGCCTCTTTCGTCCGGAGCTCAACATGCAGCGCCTGAACCGCTCTGGTCACCGCATTGTGCTGCCAGAGTTCAACGAGGAAGAGTTTCTCAAAATCATGGCCAAGTTTGTTGAGATTGAGGCCCGCTTTATTCAGCCCGGCGGCTTTATCTACCTGCGTCCTTATCACATTGGCACTAATGCCGGTCTCGGAATCCGCTCTCCGACGTCGAGTACCCTTGGCGTTGTTTCTATCATGATGCCCAACTTTTCGGCCAAGATTATGTCGCTCTATGCTTCGCCGCCCGATGTGCTGCGTGCCTGGCCCGGTGGATTTGGCGCTTCCAAGCTTGGCGCCAACTATGGCCCCACCCTTGAGCAAAATGATATTGCCAACGAACTTGGCTATGATCAAGTGCTGTGGCTCTTTGGTCCCAACCGTGTTGTAACCGAGGCCGGCGGCTCCAACTTTGTGGTGGTCTGGAAGGTTGCTGGCGACGAAACCAAGACGGAAATTGTGACATGCACGCTTGATAATGGTACTATTCTGCCCGGTATTACGCGCCGCTCGGCCCTCGAGTACCTGCGTGAGAAGCACGCTGGCGACGACAACATTATTGTGAGTGAGCGCGAGTTTACCTTTGACGATATTGAGGCCGCTGTCAACGACGGCCGTCTGATTGAGGCTTTTGGTTTGGGTACTGCCTACTTTGTCTCTTCGTGCGGTACTATTCGGTCCCCTGAGGGCGTTGATGTCAAGATTCCCCTGCCCATTGAGGACCGTACTGGTCCTGTTGCCGAGGATATTAGAACTCACTTTAACAACATTATGTATGGCAACTCTGGTGAGTTTGACCACTCTTGGAGATACACTGTTGTTTAAATGAGCTACTAGTTTTTTTTTGTTTGTTTTTACCATCTGTATTTGACCATACACTTCATGCTGTAAATTTCTTTCTCTTGACACGAACTATTTTTTGTTTCTTCTTCTAGTTTTACAAATAATGTATTTCATCTCGAATATCTTAATGAAAAAATAAATAACATTGACTGATGATAAATTAAACACAAAAATAAAACATTATAAAACATCATATTTAGTTTTTTTTTTAAAAAAAAAAACTATATATAGACATCAAAACAAAACAATAGTAAAAAATTTATAAAAAATCATTAAAACAACAACAACCAGACCAGGAAAAACAAAATTCGCTGGCTTTATATTAATACCAAGATCTTGTGAACGCTAAGATTTATTGGGACGTGACTCGGTGCCGTCCTCGACATTTACGAGACTCGTGGGTGCACTACAAACAAAGAATGAGCAGTTGAGTTGGGGGCTAGACACAAGCTCAGCCGTAGCTGCGCCAAAGAGCTCGCCTGAATATGAGTTTTCGTTCGATGAAAATGCACTTGCACCAGATGAAAGAACTTGTGCTGTTGTAGGCGAAATAGTCTTACTAACGCTCATGTTGCTGTTAGTACGTACTGCCCCATTCTGACCACTGCTGCTGTCGTCGACTGTCACTGGATTTATAGTATGATCAATTGCATTGTGATTGTTGGTATTTTCAGTACAGCGACCGATAACAACAAGATCTGATACTCGAGATGTATTATCAAAGGCCTCCAATACACACTGTGTAATAGATTGGTTTGGATTGATGCGGATCAGCGTAAACTTAGCTTGAATATCCGACGACAATGAGTCATGCACATTTGTGACATAGTCCCAGGCTTCCAATGGAAGTAATGTTCGAGTCTCATCATTGCTGGTCTCAGTGGGCTCCAGATCATGAGGCGTTGGTGACGGATCATCCTCCGAAAATACCGCCACAGTGACATGAAAGTGAGCGTTCTTAGCAAGGTATGTAGTGACGCCTAATGCAAGTCTATCATTCAAACCACCGTAAAAAGGGAGAAACACGCGGCGAATCGGGCTGTTATCACGGTGAGCAAGAGCAAAACCACGGTCAAGGAATAAACCAACTTGACTTTTAGCGTGCTCAAAAAGGTCTCGAGCTAAGCCCAGCTTGATATGCGACTGAAGAGCACCCTCCCTAATTTGAGGCACAACCTTAAGAAGTTCAGGTGATTTGGTCAGTTCACGGTCGTCGGCCCAACCAACCACAAGAAAGTCAGTAAAATTGTCGGCAACACTCATAACAATACTGGAACGGTCAATCTGGGGAGTGACAGCGAGCTTTCCTTCAAAGGGAATATGATTGATTTTGGTAAAAGTGCTAAACACCTGAATGACAGGGTCACGGTCACCGTCAATAAGTTCACCCGACATGACCTGAATGATATCGGCAGTACGTTCAGTGAGATCAATAAGGCGTAAGCCAGATACATGAAGACCCTGGGCCTGCGCATTTTGAGTGATGAATCCGGCAGTCATAGTACTCTGAGTCGTAATAGCCGACAAATCAACGGACTCGGGTGCAGGTGAGCTGGCCCGTGGAGACATAACAGTTGGTGTAGACAGCTGTTTTTGTGGTGCAGCTAGCAACTGGGTAACTAACATAGTTATAGGCATGGATTCAACGTTGTCAAAGATGACCACTATCTTAGATAGCTTGAATTCTTTGAAATTTTGAGCACCTCTTGACTGACTATGACCTATTGGCGTGCCGTCCCACTCAATCTCGCCATTACGCCACTTGGCGACCTTGTTGCGATACCAAGTAGGGT
Organism: Geotrichum reessii; assembly: GCA_013305925.1. NCBI lineage: Eukaryota > Fungi > Ascomycota > Dipodascomycetes > Dipodascales > Dipodascaceae > Geotrichum > Geotrichum reessii. The sequence continues at coordinate 9,781 of QVTG01000176.1, read as the reverse complement.
AGAGTTTAAGAGTCAGCGGTGTAGTGATAAAAGTGGTAATTAGTGCCATGAGAATGAACATTGAGAAAACCTTTACTGAAAGAATACCAGCTTGAAAGCCTAGCTGTAAAACGACAATTTCAACAATACCCTTACAAGACATGAGACCACCGACTGTAAAAGCCTCTCTCCAACGTAAGCCATGAAGACGCGCGGGAATCATGCCACCGACAATTTTGCCAAACATTGAGACAAAGATCGCAGCAATAACATAGGCCCAGCTGATGCCATCGTTGAGAGCACCAATATTGACATTGAGACCAGCAAGCGAAAAGTAAAGAGGCAGAAGAATGAGAGTGATGAAATCCTCTATTTTTTCTGTTAGTTTGACTACAAAGTGGTTTTCACGGGGAATGATGGCACCTGCAAGAAAGGCGCCAAAAATAGGGTGGACGCCAATGACGTCAGTGTAAAATGCAGAGACAAAAGCAAGTAGAATGCAGACAGATACAGCCATCTCCGAGGGGCCATTCTCAATAGAGCCACTTTTGTGAAGATACCAAGAAAGAATGGGCTTGACGCCCCAGACAAGCAAAATAAACCAAGCAACAGTAAGAAGGATAATATAGAGAGTATTGATGGCTTTCGCCGAGTTAGCAAGAGTTATAGTAAGTGCCAATAGAATCCAACCAATGATATCATTACTGATACCAGCTGCAAGAACAACCACACCGACTCTGTCTCTAAGCAAACCTAACTCGGTTAGGATGCGAGCCAGAACTGGAAATGCAGTGATAGCGACGGCGACACCGATGAAAAGCGAGTAGACACCAAAAGTGACATTATCACGCTCTTCAAGACTAACGTAGCGGTCGTAGAGACCCTTGGAGAGAGCAACACCGAGACAAAAGGGAAAGACTAAACTGGCGAGACCAACAGTAGAAGCAATTTTCCAATTTTTTTTGACGTAGCCAATATCGATCTCGAGGCCTACAACAAAAAGGAACATGACAATGCCGATATTGGCAACAAGAGTGAGATTAGGGATAGATTCCTTGGGGAATATGGCATTGGTGAAGTTGGGGATTCTACCAAAGACAGTAGGACCTTATAGACAAGAAAATAGAGATCACGTTAGTTTTGATATGTTTCAAGTATAGTGAAAAAAAAAAAAACAACTGATCTGTGGCAATTACATACCAAGAAGAATGCCGCCAATGACTTCACCAATAACACGCGGCTGTCTGATTTTAGATAGAGGATAGTGAACGATGCGACAAAAAACAATAATTATAAAAGCCTGTAAGGTTCAGTTAGACACGACGGTTTGTGATAAGACAATGTAAATGACCACATTGAGAACACATACCTGAACTAGAAAAAGAGTGAGAGGGTTAGAAGCCGAGTACTCGACGGGATTTCTCCCACCAAAAATACCGACTTTTTCAAGAGTACTGCTCATAATTTAAGCAAAGTTGAAAAGGGTGGTTATTGTAGTGATGAAAAAGAGAAGTAAGGTAGTAGAAGAAAAAGGGAGTTTTTAAGTCAGATGGAAAAATCACCGAGAATTTAAAACAAAAAAAAAAACCCCAGAAGATTTCACTCGTTTTTTATTTAATAGACTAAAACCAAACAAACATGTTTTTTTATTTTTATTTTATTTTTTTTTTTTTTTGTAATTAAATCAAAATTGAATATTTTATAAGCAATGTTAGGGATCTATGAAAACAAATAATATTTTGGCGTCACAATACACGTAAAACAATATTTCATGATGACGATGATATGACGTTACCCTAACCTAGACAATGGCATGTGATGTTGGTTAGCTAACGCAAATGACAAGTCTACTGCAGTAGTAATAATACTAAAGAATATTAAAAAAATAAACGAGTCTACTGAAATATCAAAACAAGCCGTACGTGTCAAACAAAATTAACTTTTTTATTATTATTAAAACAAACAACACCAAAACTATTGTTATGAAGACAACTAAGCAAAAAAGGCATTGTAATCTCATCAAATTCAATAATAATAAACCTTTTCAAACTGGAATGTAATTATAAAATGATTAAATGTACAATAGTGTCTGTTTACGAAGACATGTGCTTTTGTAGTTTTATTTTTGCAACTTTTGGTTATTAAAAAGAGATGGACACTCGGACAACGACGTGGGGCTATGCTAGATGGGGGGGTTTTTATTATTATTTTTTTTTTTTTGACTTCGATGAGGGTTAGGTGTCACAAACAATGAACACATACGTCACTATATAAACCAAATAATAATATGTATTGACATATTATAAAACATGCCAAATAAGAAAACACATGTACGCAAAGTTTCATTTTACTACAGTAATACCACAGCGACTTGAACATGTAGTTGTTTGACAACTCAAACTGCAAGCTGCCAAGATCTTTTTTTTTTCACACAGTACAGTTGGTACTGACAGTAACCAAAAATTATTATTTTATTTTCACAACTTTCAAGAATCATTTGTTCTTGATTCCATGTTTTTGGTGGTTGGATCTATAAACACACTGAGTTCATAATGTTTATTTGTAACACTCGAGCGAGACCTAATTTTTATCAGTGCACGGACTCACACCCAATCATAACACTTATAACGTCATAGCAAACTGTTAATATATCAAATATGTCTGATATTTGAAATTATAAACACGCTTTGCCTTTTTTTTTTTTTTCATTTAGTTCTTGATGTGCACTATAATTTACGAGTTTTTTCTGACAGAGTTTCTTAGACTCACATCTTGGATCGCTCCAAAGACAAACTGGTTACAAGATTCTTTAGTTTAATTTTTTTTAAATCTACAAATGGGATATCAGCATCGAGCTGTATTGTCTTGACAAAGGCCTAAACTTGAATTGAAATTTTGTGTAAAGCAATATTCTAGACTTTTTTTTTTTTTTTTTTTTGGAAATTTATTTTTCCACTGACTTGTTAATTTGTAATACCAAACCGAACTGAGTTTATTCAAATATCAACTGTTTATATATGAACTTCAAAACTTTTCATTTTGATTTATTTGTTGGCCAGGAATATGTCAATATTGACTACCAAGTTTTTCCATGGTACTTCGTAGGTTTCATTGAAAATGGTTTTGATATTGCTATAACCTATGTAATTTTATATGGTTCAAATGTATCACTCCTTCTCAAAAAACAACATTATACTTAACCTTCTATGGTTTCTTTTTAATATTTTTTTTTACTTGTAATAGAAATAGTATTGGTACACATAAACCTTTTGGAATGAGAAAATTTACATATGATTTCATCTTTTAAAGAGATTGTGTGCATATATATAGTATACTACCAATACTAAATATAAAGAAATCAAAGAGTTAGATAGATGGAAGATCTGGTTCTTGTATTTATATTTCATACTGACATAAATCAAAATGGGTTCAATAAAAGACACATTGAATTTTTTTTTTTTTTTACTTGACTTTACTTATAACAAATATTCAGTGTACTTGCATAACCACTGACCTCACTCTTTTTCTTTTCTTCATTTTTATCTCATACAAAAATTACATATATTTATGACTTACTACTTTTTATATAAAACAAAATGTTTATAATATAAAACTTTAGAGTTATTATATGAGATATAACACTTTAACTATCTATATTTAGTTTGGTGTGTGAGAAACTAAGAAAAAAAAAAAAAGTCCTGGGCGTTGTTAATCTCAATATTACTTCAAAATGGTTTATCAAAATCCTAATTTTATCTACTTTCTAAAGCATTTACTAGTACAGGATCACAATCTTACAAAAACCATGAAAAATACGACACCTATTACAACCATGATTTCGATGTAACAATTCCTATTTGCGGAACAACACTAAGCTTGATATTTTTGATTTAAATACATGAAATAATTAGGCTTAACGGGAGGTGGGCTTAACCTTCTGGAAAGCACCCTTGGCCTGCTGCTTAGAGATGTTACCCTTAGCAACGTTCTTGGCCTTCTCGGCTCTCTTCTTGGACTCAGCAGCCTTCTTCTGCTCCTTACCATCCTTGATGGCCTGGGCACGGGCAGCCTGACGGGCCTCGGGTCTGAGAGAACGCTTCTCCTTGATAACGTCAAGAGAAGCACCGACAATAGCACGCTGGTGCTTGACGGTCTTACGGGTTCTCTTCTTGCTGGACTCCTCAGTAACACCCTTCTTGTGCTTTCTGCGGTAAAGGACAGTCCAGGAGATTCTTCTGGGGTTCTTTCTCTGGTGGAAGAGAGAAGCAGTCTTGGAAGAGTAGAATCTGAAGATCTTGGAGTCACCTCTGACAAAGAGGGTGCCTCTGCCAGGGTAGATCTTGTTGCCGGAAAATGAGTCGATTTCGATCTTCATATTGAACTACCTAGAAACAAAAAGTCAGTATTCTGAGATATTAAACATTCAAGACGACTGGCTGACAATGAAAATAACAAAAAATTATCCCAGGATGTCACACGTGTGTTATCTCTCTTTGTGGCAGTCGTCCAGCCTATTCTTCTCTTGTTGACCAAAAAAAAAAAAGGGTCCATAGGCTTCGCCATAATCCAAGTCGAACAGCATCCCATAAAATAATTACTGGTTTTTTTTTTTTTTTTTTATTGTCACCGTTGTCGCCGTTAAAATAGTAGCAGCATAGCACTACATACCTTTGTGATGTGATATCGTCGTCGTCGGAAAAGGGTAGGGAAAAAAAAGAAGTCCGAAGGAAGGAAGAAAAAAAGAAAAAACCTTTCAGCGAATGTGTGGGTTGGGTAGGGGCAAAAAGCGTAAAAAAAATGTATAAAAAATTGTGCTTACAACACTTGAATGGTGAGTAACTAATTACATAATGTATATACTTGATTTAGATGCGTGACTGCATTATATGATAGTAAATATAGGAACGAGTAAGTTTCTGTCTGAAAAATAGAAAACAAGCTAGGGCACGTACCCTTTTAAACACTCAACCACACTATGTAAGTGCCTCTACCAAGTAAGATAAAAAAAAAAAAATAAAAACTTGTCAAACTATTTCACCGACTTTGTTTTCCCTTCTTAATTCTTCTTTCCTCCTTCTTCTGTATAATCAAACACCCCGGAGTGCTAGTATTTACATATCAACAAGCGCAGCGATGGTGAGTAGTTGTTTGAATTTATATCTATAATTTTTATAGATTTTAATATAATTCATGTTGAAAATGTTGACTGCTTATCATAATAACTAACACTTGTAATAAAAAAAGGCCCCTAAAGTTAAGAAGTCCCAAGACAACGTTAACAGCAGACTTGCTCTTGCTATCAAGTCCGGTAAATACACCCTTGGTTACAAGTCTACCGTCAAGTCCCTCCGTCAGGGCAAGGCTAAGCTTGTCATCATTGCTGGTAACACTCCTCCTCTCAGAAAGTCTGAGCTTGAGTACTACGCCATGCTTGCCAAGGTCACCGTTCACCACTTCCAGGGTGGCAACAACGAGCTTGGTACCGCTTGTGGTAAGCTCTTCCGCGTTGGTGTTCTCACTATTCTTGATGCTGGTGACTCCGACATTCTCACTGCTCTTTAAATTTCTGTGACCGACATGAGTTAGTTTAATAGAATAATAAAAAAGTTGTTGTGATTTCATTTGTAACAGAAGACAAGTAAACTGTTTCTTTTCTTATTAGTCCATATCAGTGATTCGGGGTTATATGTTTGTATCCCCCTTCTTTTACTTCCGTAATTTATACAGTATATTTATGATATAGTCTTGATAATATTATCATTAAAATAAGTGTTGAGATATGTGTTATTAATTGTTTTACTATTCAGGCTTTGTAAATGGCAGATTAAGATATACTTCTATAAATGATTTATGATTTTCAAATGATTTATATTTTATACTGTTTAAAACTAAGACTATAGCCGCGATTGAAAAACGAGATTTCGATACTCCTTAGCGAGATTCTAACAGACAACGGGCTGAGTTGTACTTGATATTGTTATTCTTCCAAAACAGATCATGCCGTTTACTGTACAAATTGCTGGGATTACATTTACATATTTCCTGCGTTTCATGTATTTCCTGTATTTCAAACTCATAGTTTGTTTCGTAATTGTTTTGTAGTTGCCACTATTATACTGGTATCTATTTCGAAGCTCCTTTTTTCATTTTTTTTTTTTTTTATCTTCTCCACAATCTTTTATCGCCTTGAAAATCACCATTGGTCTTGCCTGGATATATGTTTTTATCACAAGAATATCATCAATAGCGCGTTCTTACGGGACAAAAATAACACTTTGATATCAGGTAAGTGCTACAGAAACAGACATTCTACTGTTTGTGCTGCTCTCTAAGCCTCAGGATCTACTAAAATACTTTCCTTGCACATCCCCGTTTTGGATTCCTACTGCTGCGCTTATGCCCCTGACAACAACCAGCAGCAGCTGAAACAGAATGAAAAAAAAAAAAAAAAATACTATGATTGAAAAACGCTGATGGCTGCTGTACTTTCGCTCCACCAACAATAAAAGCAGCAACGCGGGGGCCACTAACTTCCATTCTGAGTTCCCGGAAAAAAGTAGCCAGCAGTAATGACCATCCTAAAAAATTGACTTTTCAAACTATCTTAAATATTCTTTTTCTTTCTCCTTTCTTTCTTTCTTCCTTTTCTCTTTCTCTCTTTTTATTTATTTATATCTAACCACCATCGTTAGAAAAAAAAAGCACAAACTTTCGGACACACACGTAACTATCGTTTATCATGTCGGCCGAGCCCAGAAAAATCTCGTTCAACGTCTCTGATCAATATCAAATCAAAGACGTTGTAGGCGAAGGAGCCTACGGCATTGTCTGGTAAGAATAAATTCAACTGCTCATTATCTTGTTTGATCTTTTTTTTTAAGGGTATTAACACACTAAATGACAGCTCAGCGGTCCATAAGCCCACTAATCTTAAAGTCGCTATCAAAAAGATTACGCCGTTTGACAGATCAATGTTTTGCTTAAGAACTCTTAGAGAAATGAAGCTTCTGCGACATTTCTCTCATGAAAATGTATGTCTCACTACTTACATGCTGTTATACCCCTATCTAACTCTATCATTAGATAATCTCTATAGTTGATATTCAAAAACCCATTTCCTATAAGCTTTTTAACGAGGTCTACCTGATCCAGGAGCTCATGGAGACTGATATGTACAGGGCAATCCGCACTCAGACCCTCTCTGACGACCACTGCCAATACTTTATCTACCAAACATTCCGAGCATTAAAAGCCATGCATTCTGCAAACGTTCTGCATCGTGACTTGAAACCTTCTAACCTACTTCTCAACTCAAATTGCGATCTAAAAATTTGTGACTTTGGCCTTGCTAGATCCGCAGCCTCATCTGATGACAACTTTGGATTTATGACCGAATATGTCGCCACCAGATGGTACAGAGCCCCCGAAATCATGCTCACATTTCAAGAATATACTAAAGCCATTGATATGTGGTCGGCCGGGTGCATCCTTGCCGAGATGTTGTCTGGAAAACCACTTTTCCCTGGCAAGGATTACCACAACCAACTGACACTTATACTTGACGTGTTAGGTACTCCGACTATGGAAGACTACTACTCTGTCAAGTCGCGGCGTGCACGGGAGTATCTTAGATCATTGCCATTTACAAAAAAACGCTCCTTTAGTACATTATACGAAGGTGCCAATCCGCTTGCCATTGACTTGCTTGAGCGCCTACTGACATTCAACCCAGCAAAGCGTATAAGTGTTGAAGAGGCTCTTGAGCATCCTTATCTTAAGCCTTATCACGATCCTGATGATGAACCCACTGCGCCCCCTATTCCTGAAGAGTTTTTTGATTTTGATCGCAAGAAAGACGAACTTTCAACCGAGCAGCTAAAACGTCTCATCTACGAAGAAATTATGAAGTACTAAAACATGTTAATAAAGACTAGAAATTTAATTGAAAAATTAAAACAAAAAATTGGCATAAACATCGCACAGATTTTTTAATGGATATTTGGATATTATTTGTTAAATTTAGTTATATGTATAAATATTCAATTTTTTTTTTCAAGAGTATTGTTGTAGCCATAATCACAGAAAAGAAAATTTGTCACCTGTCTTAGATACATATATAAGATTCCAGAAAAATTGAGTTCAATGTTCAAAAATCACAATAATGACAATAATAGAGCTTTATATATATACGTATATCTCTAATTAATAAAGCAAATGATTCTCATAAGGCTCTTGACGGTAACATCTTTCAGATCAACCAAAAAAAAATAATGTCTCTGTATGTAATATTGTTGGTGAAAAAATAATAATAAAAAAACAAAACAAAATCAAAATTCAAGATTATACGTATAAGCTATGAAATTTCCAAGGCGTGTGTGCAGTCCGCTCATTGAATTTTGCATACGTACTCTGCTTTGATTTGGTCCAGCCTTATACAATAACAATTGTAACAGAGCTGGTTCGACGAGCTTGGTTATACTTGGCTGTCTGTCTATTTATTAAGTGAGCTTATTATTGTTTACATTAGGTTTGTTTCTGCTTGAAACAGAGGCCGAAGAGGATCCTAAACTTCCTTAGAATTTTTTTTTTTAATATGATTGAGTCGACATTAATGCTTTATTTGTAATAAGAATTATTTGAAAATTAACTGTTTAGCATTAAGAAGGATACTTGTGTTATTACTTGCATTCACTGATATGTCAATGCCAATTTATTTAGAGTCTTAGTTCCTTTTTATATACATACGTATACATAAGTTTTTTATGCCATAAATAGGGAGTGTGAGCCGGAGAATAATAGAGTTCGCACAGTCTCTTTTAAGTAGTTTCACGGCAACCTGGGTAAAGACCCCAAACTTTGTAACCAAAAAGTTCCCAATGGGTGCCCCTGGCTGTACGCTCGAGGGAAAAGTCCAAATAAGCATTACACAAAAATTACATGACAGATAAGCCAGTATATATAGTGAACTGGTGCATTTCTAAACGTTGAGAATTATGACCCAGAAGTAAATTAGGACGACTTAGCAAGTGTAGGACTACCTCACACAACTTTCTCTTGAAACATTCATACTACTAGAGAGGATCGCTAACAGAAAAAAAAAAACCCTTCAATTCATTCAAGGACGGGCCCTTACTACACAGAGCCTTCCAAACGCCAGAGCTTACCACACAAGTTATATATAGATTTTCGCAAAATCTACACTGTCCACCTTATTACACGCAAACCAGTCTTAGAGCGAGAAAGTAAAGAAAAGAAAAAAAAAAATACTGTTTAAAATCAATTAACATCGAACAAGGGGGTTTTTTTTTTCACACGAAGGCTGTAAATAAACCAACTAGTGATAACTATGATCTTGGGCTGCTAGAACTGAATCGGATTAAGAAACCCCCCGTAATATCAGCTTAGTGAGTTTATCAACATGTTGATAGATCTTTTTTCTGGCTAACAAATGGTTTAATATAGCGAGAAATAGGCTTAATTCTCTATTTTCTACTAGATATTTCCTCAAGACCTAAACTTGATACTCATGTTCTCTGAGAAACACGTGACATGATATTACAAAACAGAGACAATTGAGCATTTTATAACATGTTAAACTGTTAGAAAAAGTAGAAAGCAATTTTTTTTTTTTTTTTTCAACGGGACAGAGTATTAAGAGTTACCAGGTGATTCTAGTCTCTATACACATTTGTTACTGTAATTGAAAAAGAAGAGAAAAAAAACAGCTTGTAAAGAGAAAATGTTCATTTTTGATGGCCACACAATTGTAGAATGAAAAAAAAAAAAATTGTTGAGATAATAC
>QVTG01000175.1:5984-42215 GCA_013305925.1 Geotrichum reessii | reverse complement strand
GATAGATAGATAGAAAATCTGTTTATTGTCCTTACATCACATAGTTACATAATTAAATAAAAATAACACAGATATACAAAGAAGACATGGAATTCAAAAACATTTGTCTCTATGAGACTTTAAAATTAGCGTTCTCAGCGCGCTTTAGGTGTTTCAGGCATTCGATGGCGCCGAATTCTCCATGAAATAACACATGTGCTAAGGGAAACCTGGGATACATAACACCTGCTGGAATGATAACAGAGATTGACACACAGTAAAACCTTAACAAGCTGCTCTAATCAAGCAAACCATCAGCAAATAAGTTGCGGTAATGAGTTCAAGAAACTTGACTACCGTTTTAAAACTCTTCTTGGTATCAAGTAGGATTCTTAGATCAAATTTCGGGGAAACTTTACTTCAAGAAGCTACGCTCCACAGGATGCAGAGGGCATTTCTTAAGAACGTGTTCAGCTGTTTCCAGCTGTCCACATTCGCAGTTATAATCTCTCTCAGTAATACACATAGTTTGGAAATACTTCACAAGAGCATCATGACCTGTTCGCAGTTGTATACTGCTCATTGATTTCAAAAACAATTATGAGCAGTAAGATTCATATTACCAAGTTTGAGGAACAATCAGTTTTTGTTAATGTTTTCCTAAAATCCCCAAATTTTTTAACATTAAGGTATTTGTGAAGACTTTAAAAGTTCAAGCAAATAAATAAAAATGCAACTAAACATTATGGCAAATAAAAATCCAGCCATAGAGGCTGCAGAAAAAAACTTGTACCAGCCAAGTTAAATCTTTTAAGCAAAATCCTAGTTATCAAAAGACGTGTTCAAGGCAAAGAGAAAAAAAAAAAAACTTATGACACGTAAATACAAATGAGAGTCGTAGGTTTTTTTTTTTTCAGATAGTATGAGAGTCGTAATAAGTTGTAATTTTATATTTGTAAAAAACTTTTATGTAAAAAATCTTTCTCTTGACTAATATTTAATAGAACCAGCAAGAGGTTTGTTTTTATTGTGACTTGTTTAAACTAGATACGACCTAAACTCATCACTCACATCTATGTGACTGATACGCGATTCATCATAAACAATTGAAAAAAGATTAAAAATGTATTACATTTCAAATTTTATATAAGTTTGCTGAACAAGTGAAACAAAAATATATGTTGTTCGTCAACTCAAACTGCGAAATACAGTACAAACAAATTACAAGTAATAATAATTTCTATCCAACAAGTAGTATAAAACTAATCATAACCGATATTCTAAAAAAAAAAACAATTTAAAAACGTTTTTAGCTAGATTTTATAATTCAAACCCAACAATGAAAACTTTGGAGAGTATATTTAAAAAAAAGGTTTTCAAAGATTAATGAAATTGTGAATGTGAAAAGTTTAGTTCAATACAACGCATTATAAAGTATAGGTCCCTGAAACTAACGTGAAAGTAGCCTATCGTGAGATTGACTCTAAAAATTGGATCCACAAATTTCAAAAATTTATTTTTCTTCCTTTTTATTGCTGTAACGTGTTATTTATTTTATTATAAATTTTAAGAAAGGCTTCTAAAAGCTATTAAGCAATATAGCAACCCAAAAAACACTTCAAGCCAAATTCCACTAACATGATAAGATACTTTCACGTTAGGTCAAAGACCTATACTGTTCAAAAGTTGAGTATAAGAGGCAAACCCCACTCAAACTATTGCCTGAATTAAAACTTACTAAGCTGTTAAATACACAAAAAAAGCTACAAGCAATAAAAAAGCTTTTAGCCAAAAGGCATAGCCTAACTACAGGAGCCTAATCACGAAATAGCAACCAAAATACTTGAAAATCATTCTCAAGTTTATAAGCCACAATCTTCAAAACAGTTTAACATGCAGCCAATATGAATAGGCTTTTTTCAAGTTTGTTTTTTATATTCATAAAGATACATTCAAGGTGTAGTAAAACAAAGTCGTATGCAAACATAAAATGAATTCCAACCATCAAAGTAATAAAATACTAGCAAGAAATTGAGGATTCTATTGAAAACTGCAAGGCTGAAATGACTTGAAGCCCACTGTGAGGAGGTAAAACTTGACTGACACTTGAGCTTTTGATTCACATTTGTTTATGTAGGCCTAATAAAAAATTAATGATAATTGAAAAAAAATTATCGAAATTTTGATGATCTAAAAAATAATTATCTAATAATTGTCTTACAAGCATGCTGGTGCTAACCAAGATGATACCATGTGTATTAGTGTGTAATGAACCAATACTTAATGGTAATGTTGAAATATCTTTTAAACTCGATTGGAAAACTTACGGTAATAAATTAAAAAAAAAAGCAGATGGTAAAACATTGGTAAACAAATAAATTAAATGATAAAATTTGTACGCATATAAAATTTAAAACTAAAGATTGTAAAAGTATGTCACATAATTGAAAACGATGTCAGCTCGATAGTTAACATGGTAATTCTTGAACTTTCCAAATTTTTTAAGACAAATCTTAATTATTTCTCAGCAGAATGGCATATTTTAAAACTGTCAATGAAAACTTTGATTAGTATAAACTGTAAAAAATATATTTTGAAAGATCTCTACAAATTAAAGACTGGTGAGGTTGAAACAATAATGTAAATCATAGATTATTGCCCAAAAGCTTAAAATAAAAGAATGTTTCTACTTAAAACATCAACTGGCTTTTAATATACTAAGTCATCAGCCATGTAAATCAGGTGTTGAAGATATCGTTACATAATATAAATTGATTGACGCTATGAATTATAAGCTTCAAGATAAAATAACATTCTGTCATCTATTAGTATTAATGGAATATTTATTACAAAAGATTTTCATGAGAATAAAAATGGATCTGATATTATGTGATGTAAAAAAAGGCTTGCAAAGCAAGTTTTCGTGAAAAAAACATTAGAAACTCTAAGGCTAATAAAGACTGAAATAAAAAAAAAATGATTTAGGATTCAACTCACAATTGAGTTATTCATTTTTATTTGTTTAGAAAGTAGAGTAAATAATAAAGTCAAATATTAATGAAAAATGATTAAAAAAACAAGATAATTGAAAGCTTTGAATATTGTAGCTTAAGTCACTATTTTTTACACCATGATTTTGTTAAGCAAAAAAAAGTCAAGTAGTAATACTAACCTCTGTATTTGCACAATAACTAGTTACAGTTTGTACGATTTTTATAGAGCTTTCAGGTAATTGCTACATGCTATATATGGCATATTTTCAAAACAACATTCGTACAAAGCTTTATCAAATTACTGATTTTTGAATCAAAAGTAGCTTTAGCATCTATACTGTCCAGCAAAAATATGGACAGAAGTACATGGGCGGCAAAAAAAGGGGACCATTTGAAAAAAACAAAAAAAATTTAACTGAAACTTCGAAACTTTTGTTCTTTAATAAAACCAATAAAAATTATTATTATTATTCTAAATAATTTTATAAATAAAAAAAAGATCATATGCAAACTTTGTCAAAGGATTTTTAAAAGGATTCCAGTATTGTGGCATGTCTGCTTATCGAGTTTCCAAACAATTCGCCATTTCAAAAAGCACTGCTTGCCGCCTGTACAACAAATTAAAAACTGTCAAACTAGAAGCCTACCTTGACAAAAGCCCAAAAACAGCTAATAAAAGGCTCAAACTTTTAACTAAACGTTAAACTAGAGAGATTGTGCTTGAGGTCAAAAAAAAACTTGGAATATCAATTGATTAGCTCCGTATCCAAATTATACCGGAGCGCGAGGTTGGTCGTAGTTTGATTCAAACAACTTTTTGACAAAATCATTTCAAATTTTATTTACTATCATCTACGCCTTTCTTCAAAAAGGAAACACAAACAAAAACGGAGATTGTGGGCTCAAGTCCATCAGAAATATATTTTATGTGACTGGGCCACAGTTATTTGGTCAGATGAAAGTCATTTTGAGATCGGGTTTTCAACGAGAAATTAATCTCAATAGATTCAAAATTGCAACAATAGTAAAAAAAAACATTTCAATAATAACACGGCTTACGGTTCCTGGTAATCGTAAAAATGTGGGTGTTTGGGGATGCTTTTTCTGGAGCAGGTACTAGCGATCTCTATTTTCTACCACCATAAATTATCAATTATGTTTGGAAGTTTTTTAAAGTCTTTTTTTACCCTTTATTAAAAAGACTAGAAAAAAATTTTCAACTAAAAATGTTATTTTTATGCAAGATGGGGCTAAACATTACTGGCATGCAGATGTGAAAACATGGTTTTTGGATCACAATATTGAAACCATGATTTGGCCATCACAATCACTTGATTTAAATCTCGTTGAGCATATTTGGCACTATATAAAAAAAGAGCTATCAAAGGCAATTTATTAAGTCATTTCATTTTGTTTTATATTTTCAGTAGTTAATTAAATTTGGAGTATTATTATATCAGATTAAAATAAAAAAAATGTTTTTATTTTAGAACTTTATGAAAAAACCATACAACAATACAAAGTTATCGTGCAACGCAGCAAGAGCCCGTTATCTGTGTTGCTAGTGTATTTGGTAGTTTTAAAGTTGCACAATGTATGTTATTCTCTATATTAGTGGGACTAATAAAAGTTGACAAATTCATATTCTGGCTTCTATAATAAGGAAAAAAAAACCTTTTAGTTGTCAATAAAAAAGAATAACCTAAAAACTGAAGTCTTGGAATTTTCAACTTGGAAATTAAAGAATCCGCCTTGCTATTTTTGATAATATAATAGACTTGTATATAGTTATATTGTTTGTAGTTTCAAATAAGTCTATGATCATTATAAATTTTGTATTCTAAGAAGTCTTAGGAGATTGTAATGAGTTTATTGAAAACTGAAAGTATCACTATATTTTTCCAACTAAAATATTTTTTTATCAAATTCTGATTTCATCAAAACGCTTCTGATGACACTTCTTTTTTTGAGGAATAATCAATTGCAGCGTATTTCATTTTAAATTTTTTGAACCATATCTATTTTATTTTTAATACTCATAGAACTATGCATATTTTAACGAATTCAAGAGTTGAAAGTTGGTAAACTCTTTTAATGATATTTACTATAAAACGACTGCTGGTCTCATTCTGCTCAAGTTTATAAATATGCAAATTTCATATCATTTCTTTCTTAGTTACATTGTAGTGGCAACAGGAATGTTACGTAAATAATTTCAAAATCATGTTCTATAACTTCTTCTGAATGGAACCTAAGAATCACATTTTTGTACCGATTTATGGAACAATTTTTTACTGTTACAAAAAAAAAGCATTCACCAGCATAAAGTATTTATAACAGAGACTAAAAACTTTAATATATCAATACACAAAACCCCAAAGCTCTAAAATTCGAGAACTTCAGTGGCAGCTTTATATACGTATATTTAGTGAAAAAAAGATATTTGCTAATTTCTCGATATATTGTAAAAAAGATTTTCAGCAAACAAATAAATCAACGTTTACAACTTGAAATTTGACCTTTTTTTTCATTATAAAATTGAGTTATAATTGTAATTGTACCAAAAAAAAAAAAAAAAAAAAAAGAAAAAACCTGAAATTTTTCATTGTTATATATTTATATAGTATTTATGTTATTTTAACAAAGATCTTCATACGGTTGTGATTTTAAAAAAGTTTTTAATTGTGATTTCCGTTTGGCACGTAAAATCTTATAAACTTTTTTAAAGCTTGCTACTCTGACTTTCTGGTGCTTTTGCTCAGTTAATTCTGAGTACTGAGCAGAAAAAAATTATGTGCCTACAATCTGAAGATATTGCATTACCCTCAAAAGAATTCAAAAAGTGGACGCATGATACGTATAGCGACATAGACAATAAAAACTGGCCCATTTAGACAGTAATAAGCAGTGTAGGCGGGGCAGTGGCTCAGAATTTCTAATATAGGTCTGTGCTCAATCTTGTATATTCATATATATACGTACTACCGTCAATCTAACTAAAATGGCTTAAGTTTATGTTCAAAATCGGTTACAAACGCTCATTTCCCGTTAAGATGTAATAGCAAAACACAATAAAGCAACCTAAACAAAACTGATGGGATGGAAAACATGGTAGGAATTTGAATTCAAAGACAGTAAATAGCTCACTGTTTACTACTACGTAAAAATTATGAATCTATCATTCATTAATTTGCATTGGCAGTGTACAACCCACGCGTACCTGGTTCCGAAGATATATACAGTACATTTTTGCGGATAGAAAGCATTTTTTTTTTTACCACAGTTATCCATCAAACTGGATGTGTACATCGTATAAAAAGTCTACCTCTATCCACCTGAAACATCAGTTAAAAGTTATTACTATTTTAATGCGTCATATGCTTTATTTTCTAAATATAAGTCGATTCAGAGGTCTAGGCTTCCATTAAAAAAAACAAGCGGCTAGTTTTATTGGATTCTAGGTGTGAACATGAACTCATCAAAAATTCAAAGTCTTGAAGCCATACTTTATAAACCAGTGATTGTGTTATTGTAGATGCAATAGCAATGTTTTTGACTTCAAATCATAAGAATGATTATATTGCTGCGCAAGCGTAGGCTCGATTTTTATTGCGTCTTATGCATACAAGCTTGAGCTCAATGTAGAAATGTTCTATTGCATGATTTTTATTTGGAAGACATGATATTCGAAGGCTGGAAGATTTCAACATCTCCACATTGTTCTATTATTAAAGTTATGCGCCTGTAACCACTGAAGCTACAATAAAATTTCAGTATTATTCCCAATATTACTGGGCTTGAGAGTCTCCTACTAAAACTCAAACCCCGATTTTTGTCAACAATACATATAGATCAAGTCTATTAATATTCCATTTCTTTCAAAATTGATTCCACCAAACTGTCAAATATCCATCAAGTCGTGTATTCATATAAGTGTAATTAATGATAAATTATTAGTAAAATTATTACTACCTATGTTATTAATTTAGATTGAAAAAATTCATAAAAGAATTGGGTCTGTGTGGTCGAGTTGGTTGAGAGACTGACAAAATCGGCTAAGGTCGCGGATTTGAGTCTCCGTCAGTACAATCCTTTGCAATACAAACTATTGTTCTGATAGAATCACATGACCTCATTGCTAGGCTAGAGCCCACTCCAATTCAGGGAAGTCTGCGCAAGTCATTGGCAGCCCGAGTTGAGTTTTACTGTACTAGCACTGAAGGATACAAAATGCCGCATCAGATGGATTACAGGTTTTCTTAGCCCGCTTGAGACCAGCTTACTGGGCCCCCTCAACGCCGAAACAAAGAGGTCTTGCGGCTCATGAGAGAATTCTAGCCTTCCCGAATTTCCGCGCTCACGGGTACAGGCGCGTTACAAATTGCCCCAGATCCAGGTAAGCCTGGTGTCTTCTCAGTATATAATTACAATAGACACCTAAATAAAACAAGATAGTGATAAAAAAAAATGTGCATAAAGTTTTGTCGGGACTCGTACCTTTTTTAAATATGAAAGACACTTTAAGTTAATACACATAAGCCAAACTAAAAAAAAAAAAAAAAAAAAAAAACATTATTGTACCATTTCTGTAATTCTTATAAATTTTAAATTTATTTTTACCTTTTTTTTCAGCTTAAACCTCCCGTTTATCTAATGTTTTTTTAGTAGCCCCTTTTTAGAAAATATTATTTTCCAACTTCTGTTTTTCTGGTTGTTCTGTTGAAATAACCTGGCTGGAATTTTTTAAAATCAAAAAAATCATTTGTAACAATATTATAGGGCAATCAAAGTAATTCTAGAAGCAAAGAATAATACAGACAATAAAAAAAAAAAGAAAGAAAGCACTTATGGTTGTAAGCACAGCCGCCCTGTGGGTCTAACTATTTGAAAACCTTAGCTTTACCTGATTTTGCTGGCTCGTATAATTTCCACCTTGAGATGTCTTTTTAGTGAAAGGATTGCAATTTAAAAGTCGCACGACCAAAAAAAAAATAAATAAATAAAATAAAATAAAAAAGTGGATGGATGTATTAAAACCAATAAGTGTTTGTAGGGTTACATTAATGATTCAACCAGTTTTTTTTTTCTAGTCGGTTTACAATATTTTCATGTAAGTAGAAAATCGCTGTTTTTTTTTAAAAAAAAAGAATTTAATAAGTTCTCATTAGTTAAAACAATTGTGACTACAAAATGAACATATGATTCTTTTAACAAAATATAGATTTTTTTTCAAAGAGATTTAAAATAAACAGGTTTTTCAAAATTATGAGTTCCTTCGATACTCCTCTGTATTTTGAATCAGGGCGTATATTGAATCAAGCTGTTGTGTAATACGGTTAAAGCAGTTGTCTAATGTAACCAATTTTACGAGAATAATCAACGTTTGAATTTTTTCAATAGTCAAAAAGAGAATATTACATGAACTTTAAAGTTCACCTTTTACAGAGTTGACTGCATTTCTTGTCACGGCTTACAATTGTAGCAAGTCAAAAGCAAAAAAAAAAAAAAAAAAAAAAAAACCTCTTCTAGTCAGACATTGATACTGTGAGATGTTTTTTTCCCCTTGATGAAGTGCATTTTTCCGTCGCTGTCAATGATCATCGCATCAAAAAGTTATGTAAACTTTTATCAAAGATTTTTTATGAATTCACATTACACCATTTGAGATTTAGATCAACTCGACGTATGTGATATGTAAACTCTTGATAAACAGTAACAAATGATTCAATATTTGTATAATACTCAAGCAATGCTGAAAACAAGGCTTAAACAAAAAAAATTTTCAAAGGTCAAAATATTCCATGACATACCGATTGGTTTGCCTAGCCAAAAAAAAAAAAAAAAAAAAAAAACTGTCATTTCAAGTATACCCATTACATTTTGGTTTTAATTATAAAAGTCATTCGGGTATATTGGCGCTTTTCAGGCTTATGAAAAGAAAACCAAGTAAATCAATGGTCTTTTTTATTCTGTCATGAAGACCTCTTCAGTGCAAAAACATATCATTCAAAAAGATCATTCCTTACGTCGTCCCCACTATTTTGAATAGTTTTTTTGTAATCTGGTTTACAACCCACATAAAGCTGTACCGCATTATATACAAACGCCTAAGTTTTAAGATTTTAAAGTTATGGTTTCTGTGAGCGTTGTACCTCAAAGCAACTGACGTCGAAAGCTTTTTTGAGCGATTTGAAAGAAAAGCTATGAACCTCCTCTGAGTCTTCCAAAGGTTCTGGAAAGCTTTAGAAGCTATGTAACTAATTGGTATATAAATAGATTGACAATAAAACTTTTCAAAACATTTTTATAGGGCTCATTGAAAAATTCTGGTTTTCTCGAATTTCTGCATCGACGGGTGCAGGCGCTCTACAAACTTTCCCAGATTCAAATGAGATTAATGTCATCTAAATATATGATTATAATCAACACCTGGCCAAACAAAACATGCCAGCATATTTGAATTACTTGATCGTGTTTAATAACTAAAAAGGATGAATAGCTTTTATGCGCAATACCTTGATAGAACATGTTAACAACGCACTGTCGCTAGACTAATTAGAAAATTTAATAACAAGTTACTCAAATTTTTGAGACCGTTATTTCTGTCAAAAACTACAAATATCAATAAAAACTTTTAATAAAATCAAGCAAGTTAATCGCAAATAATTGAACTGTCAATACTTTAGAACATTTTTCGTGTTGAAAAGCCAGAAAATTGCTTTTTTATTTTTATTTTTTGTCATCAATACTGCAAGACTTTCTCATCAACAAAAAAAAAAAAAAAAAGCCCAATAAGTTCGTCTCAAGTTGGTCAAAAACAAAAAAACTGAAATAACTCTCATAGAAGGGTCTATTAATTTTCTTTGCTAGGCCAATTAAACCTAACCCGGGCTGCTAATTATTTGCGCAAGCTTCAGTTAATCAAGGCGGGCACCAACCTAGGAGTGAAGTCGTGTGATTTTGCCAGAGCAACGTTTTGCTTTCCCAATCGGGAGTTCAAACCCGAAATTTTAGTCGCTCTTTCAATCCCTCGACCAATTCGACCACGCAGCCCCAGTTCTTTCATTTTCCTTTTTTTGTGACTTCATGATAATTGTGTCCAAATTATTGGTATCAATATTCTATTTTTGTTTAATCTAGAGCTAAACATCTAGCCTGGCGTCTACGGAAGTGAATCTAAAGATTTTAAAAGTAAAGCATTGTGTATGAAATCAATTTAGGTCATTGTAAGCGAAACCAAAAAGTAAACCTGTCATAAAACTTTTTTGTCTCCTTTTTTTTATTTTTTTTTTTTTTCAATTAGCTTGTTTCTGCTTTTTGAAAAGTAAAGTTATTATACATATAGTTCTGGGAATATATGACCCATAAATTAAATCCTTTAAAAGAAAATAAAGCCTATTTAATCAAATTACCAATTCATTTGTTCATCATATCAGCTTTGATTACTCAATTTGAGAAACTGAATTATCAACAACTATGTTTCAAAAAGTTTTTTTTCATTTGAGCAGAACTCAATAATTCCTGTCAAAATTTTTCATCTTTGTACTTCCAGTAACTGATTCAAGCATAAAATTTCTAAAAAATTTTTGATCATCTTGATAACGACTTAAAATAATCAAAATCTTGTATTTATAAAAAGTTTTTAACGTTTTTTAAACTTTTATGTTTATTACTGCAACTAAACTAAGTCTATACACAAATGCTTTTTTAGTAATTTTCAGTATGTAAATTTCACCACGAAATCTTCCAAAAATAAACAGATATTACGATGCAGGCGTCAGTTTTATTTCAAATTCGATTTTTATAAACTATTGGAGATGAAATACCAAAAATATATAAACTGTATATGTCAGTAATAGATACGAAATCATGAATTCAGCCTGCTTTTAATATTATTCATTTTTACATCTAATATTACTCAACTGTTTTAGTTTAACAATATAAAATGTTTTATATCCAGCACCTCAAAATTCATAAAAGCTAAAAATATAATGATACATTGAAGTCTAAGCTATAATTTTCTATTTACCTTGAGAATATACTGAAATTATCTTACTTTGCGATAAACCATTGAAATTATTTACAAAAATCAAACCATAAATGCAACACAATTCGTCTAGAATTTTCTATTACTGTTTACAGATTATCTTCATCTTTTCAGTTTATTATATAATATTACTTTGTCAATTTTTTATTATTATTTTATAATTTATTTACCCATGAAATGTTATCTACTTCGATTTTAAAAAAATAGCTGTAGGATATACCCATTTCTGCTATATTTAACTTTTCTTCTAGAAAAAAACCGAAAACTACAGTTATTTCTCACTTTTTGTTTAATCATTTAAAGTAGGTTTGGCGGTAACAATTTCTAAATTGAAGTTTTTACAAAAAAAAAAAAAGTGAAAACTGCTGCGATAGTTTTTTATTTAAAATAGAACAAATTTTTTATGGCTGAATTTTTTTAATTTTATACAGAAGTGTAAACATTCAAATCATTTTAAAACTCTACTTGATATTGTTTTCAAAAAGCGAGTTATTCAACTAAAAAAGAATTTTCAACCCCGTCTTACTTTACAAGGAATGCGAGATTCCTGATTTCAGATTTTTGTCAATGTGCAAAAAAAGCATGATTTTTGTGTTCAACTAAATCAACATTTACTTAAGAAATTTTTCATAAAATAGTTTTTGAATTTCTCATAACACAACGACAACTGTTACAGTTTTTTGAGAGGATTTTTTTTGTGTATATTTCACACATTTACTACTGAATTGCTTTGTTTGGTAATGGCATGTGCCAGAATTACAGACATGAGTACTAATATTAGGTTGTATTTAGTCTAAATGAGCAGGAATAGAAACAAGTCCACCTCCTGCTGATGATATTGCGTGTTAGCCAGAAAAATAATGCATCAATATTGTACTCATAAATATAATAATACGGGAATTGAGACTCCTACATGTATACAGATGTTTAAAATTGATGGTTATGCTCTTTGTCTTGTCTACAGCTGTCCTTAATGAGAGTTTGTCTTAGTCCGCGTTAGTTCTTGTCCGAAGGATCCACGCTTGGAATGTCATCAGCTCTTATACTCACTTGTTTGTTAACTTGTTTACTTAAATTGATGTAAGCGTTTTACTTCCCAAGTATTTTACTGTTGATAAGTTTTGAAAGTTCAAGAGAGCTCTAACAATGAGTAGTCGTCCTTTATTCTCGGAAGTGGAGATCTCACTTATAGTGGATACCCTCTCAGTTTGTGATTGGTTTGGGATAAAGCTTTTCCTGGTTGTTTTCTAATCTTTTTCTTATTCATTCTGGGTAAAAATGCTTATTTGCTGTAATCCATTATTATACTACCAGCTCACACATTACATAGTTTACTTCCGGACCGCTATGAGATCTTCCCACCCAGTGTGTTCAGACATTAGGTTCAAACCTGCAGGAGGTAGGTCACGCGAATTGAGTTACCGTCACAGATTGCCTTGACAGGTAGGTTGAAGAATATTGACTCTAGTAATGCTTTTGATTTTATGCATAGAATTTGCTTTGCAAGAATTACGCAACTTTTGAGTTTTGTGAGAAGTGATAAGATGTCTCTTACAATTTTTTGTTGTTGGTTGCTTATTGTTCTGGAACTCTATATGGTAGAAGTTACATTTCAAAGTTGTGATATGTAATTCATCACATTTCATACATTATCGTCTTTTTCAAGTTGATTCAGTAGACTAGCATTGAAATCGACTGCTTGTATAGCTAGTGTATAAAAACAGAAATGGTACCATTATGAGTATTTAAAGCAATCACTCAAAGTTCAAAAAAAAAAAAATACGGTTTAGAATCATGAATATGACTTCTAGTTTTATTAAGTTTAAATTTTGGTTGACGTTTTCAGCACCATGCCTTTTCATGACTTCCCTGTCCAGAAAAGGATCTATACAATTGCAATATATATATAATAAAAATGACAGAATCATATTAATCGTATTTATTTTGAAGGAATATGATACCATGCTATCACTTTTAAGAAAAACCACGTAACTTGGTTGAATAACATGAGAAATCTCCTTGTTTAGTATAATACAATTTTTCATAACGATTTGCAATACTTTTTGACACAAGTATAAAAATCTGGACTCATTTGAAAACTATAATAATACAATATCTTTGTTCAATATATGTGATATTATATTGTAAAAACATTTAAATAGTTTTTTTGGAAATTTAAACAATTATTCAGACAATTTGTAAGCTTGAATCACACGTATAATGGTATTATTCTAATTTGCAAATTTTAGCTATCTCACTCATTATAACCTGAAAAAAAAATTTTTTAATAATAATAGATCTATTATATTTTTTAAGCGGCTATAGCGTGACGTGAAAAAAAAATTGACTAAATCTATTTTTAATCAAATGCGAATACCCTCGGTTTGGTGAAGTTGGATGGGTCTTAATACTGTTTTACCAATTTTCTGTTAATCTAGAAAAAGATGATGATAAAACAAGTTATGAGATGAAAATAGCGATTGTTAATATTTATTTTGTCTTTTGTGCTCACAGCCTAAATGTTAGTAATACTCAGTTTTTCTATCAGGCTGTCAGCATGTGTAGTTTTGTTTGATTCATTTTTTTTTCTTTTTTGAAGATTAAAGAAAAAAATAGTACATATGCTTGCTTACTTGAGAATTGTACTAAATACAGTTGTTTGAAGTGAATTTACGGTTGAGTGCAATAGCCAAACCTGTAAGTTTGGCAATTTCATGCGTTTAGCCTAATCAAGTTTGTAGAAAATACATATAACGTGATCGGTACCAACTCCGTTCCCGTTGGAACACCACTGAAAATTAAATTTCATCAAAACCATCATCGATAGCAATAACACTTCAACGTAACACTTGTAAATTCAATTAAATTCCGTTAAAATTTTGGCTATGGCATCTAAAGATACTGATTGTAAATACTTTTTAAATTTGGCTTTTTCAGATGCTGATTCGTCAAGTTTAAAAGCCGCTCATCGTCTTGGTGGAATTTCTCTATCGACATTACGGGACCGTCAAAAGCGAGCAACAGGTATCCACAAAGCAAGGGAAATAAATTAATAATGTTGTAAACAGTAAGAAAAAGATATTGTTAAATGGATTATTGACAAAAATGTGCTTTCATGCCTGTTACCCTGATATTTGACAATTTGCCGAAGCTATAGCAGAGCATGGTGATGACTTGATCCCCTTCGGTAAGGAATAAGTGGACCGCTTCATTAATCAACACCCATATACCAAGATAAATCTGTCACAAAAAAAAGAGTCTATTAGGAATAGATGTGTTAAAGAAGAAAGTATTTGTGATTACTTTTCGGGGTTAAAAAGCGTCATGAAAAAGTTGATGATCAGTTCAACCCGGGGGTACAATGTTGACGAAACAGGCATTCGGGAGGGTAAAATCAAGCGCGGCAAAGTGGTTGGATCTGTTATTTCAAGCTCTTCTGAAGCACTTGAAAGTGATTTGAAAGTTTGAATCTCAATCATTGAATGTGAAAATGCTGCTAGTCGCCGCTTAACGCCATTAGTAGTGTTTACGGAGAAAAATCTTCAAGCTCAGTGGTTTGTCAAAGATTTCTCTTATTAGAATTATACATATTTTTCTACTGGGTGATCAAATCTCCAGGTCTTTAAAGAATGGTTTGACAATGTGTTTTTGCCGGAAACTAAGCCTGAAGACCCTACACAGAGTCTTGTGTTGATTTTAGACCAACACAAGACTCACATTGACGGTGACGTAACATTGAAAGCATTTAAATTGAAGATCTGGCCTAGCTGGCTTCCCTCACATTCATCACATATCACACAGCCTTTTGACGTTGCCGTGTTTGCGCTCTTAAAAGTAGTTTATTACCAAAAAATACAGGATTTGGTATCATACGAAACCACATCACCACAACAGAAAAGGTTGTTCGGGAAAATTTATGAAGATGCTTCCAATAAAGCATTTACAGTAGACAATCTAAAATCTGGTTTTCGGCATTCTGGGATTTTTCCTATTGATGTTGATCGTGCCGTCAAAAATTGGCAGGCAGATCATCATTTACAACCCCAAAAGGTCAAGCCAACAACACCAGAGCCTGAAGTAAATTACAAAACTGAAATGCTATTAATTCCTCAAAATAGCCGAGATGTTCATCGGCGGGCTGATGCAATTACGACACCGTTCAATCACAATGATCGTTCCTTCCGCGAATTTGTCCGTGATTGTGGCAAGTCAATCGATCAACTACACACTGAAAATGTTATATTAAAAAAAAAACTTGCTATCTCAGAATCACGACGAAAAGCTGAAATGCATCTCGGCCGTTTTAAAATTCATTTGGACCCCAATAAGACCATTGGCACAGCCCAGGATATCATACCAGCTCGTGAAGCCCTTAAGAAGCGTTCTCTTGAAAAAGAGAATGCTAACATGCCTAAAAAGGCAAATAAAAAAAAAAAAAAGCAAAAGATTAGAGACAATACTACGATCAAAAAATTACATGTTGATTTGAATTGTTTGCTAATGTAATAGTTGAGATATAATTGATTGTTGTTGAGTAGTCATTTTTTTAAATCATTTGGTTATTTATTAGGTTTACATAAACAAACACAGATCATAAACTCAAGTATCAGTCAAGTCCCAACTCATCTTTGCCGGCTTTGAATCTTTTTAGCCTTGCAGTTCCCAATAGAGTGCCCAGTATATTGCTGGTATTGTGTGGCTTTTGCGGGAGAAACTCTTGTTACGTTCGCGTGCCACTCTGTTTTTCTCGACATCGGATCTATTTTCGTAGGCATAAAAAACCAACTTGGGAAAAAGCCCACTCATATCGATCGTCGGTTGCGTGATAAACTGTCTTAGAGCTTGTGGCTCATGAGCTCAAGCATGGCTTTTCAGGCATTTTTTTTGCTGCTGTATCTCTTTGCTCTTGCGGTCAAGCCTCGTCTCTCTGATAAGAATCTACATAATATATATATGTTTTTTTTAATTATTTGTTAAACAATATTTCTCACTGAGACCTGAGCCTAATAATTCCGTAAAAATCATTGTCACGTGAGACATGATTAAATGATAATAACAAAGATATGCAAAAGAAGACGTGGGATTCAAAAACATTTGTCTCTATGAGCCTTTAATATTAGCGTTCTCACCGCGCTTTAAGTGACTCAGGCATTCGATGGCGCCGAATTCTCCATGAAGTGATGAATGCACTGTGGGAAACCGATAGGGTACTATAAGCTGTACATTAATAACCAGATCGACCATCAACCGGATCAATTTTTAACTATCCTCCTCAATTAAAATTATAAGAAAAATATAGGGATATAAACCATCCATTTTTAAAAATTTATGACTTCACAAATTTTAATCAAAAATTTATACTTTACTTTTTTTTTTTTTTTTTTTTTTTTGAAACTCCATCTTTTAGATACGTCTAATCTAAAAGATGAGCGCATTCTCGAACCTTTGGCCTTTTATTAAAGCTCTGAAAATAAGTTCAATTTTAAAGAAATTTCACAATTTTTTGAAAGTTCCATCCACGCTTCGTGATCGCTACCCCGAAGTTCAAAAGCACTCCAAAACGAGAAAAAGTATTTGCTTACTAAAGCATATGAATCGATTTTTCTAAATTAGATGATCATTTCGTACTAGTTAAAAATAAAATCTAGTAGCCGAGATGTCATGGCAATGGCGGGTGAAATTCTTCGGTTAGAAAACGCTGTAAAAAACAACCCTCACGGTCATGACTAAATGGTTTTATTGTTTAACCAAAAGTTCTAGTTTGCAAAAAAAAATATTATTGATATTTCTCAGATACATAAAAACATTGAAAAGCTAATTAACATGTTTTTTGATCCATTATACCACCATGAATTAAAATATAAAGTCGGATCTTTGCGTGTATGGAACTTAGATGAGTGCGGGTTCAAATCCGGCGAAAGAATCAACGGTTCATA
The DNA here is from genome assembly GCA_013305925.1 of Geotrichum reessii. Lineage (NCBI taxonomy): Eukaryota > Fungi > Ascomycota > Dipodascomycetes > Dipodascales > Dipodascaceae > Geotrichum > Geotrichum reessii. The sequence continues at coordinate 25,260 of QVTG01000175.1, read as the reverse complement.
AAGAATTGCACCTAAAACATTTAAAAACAATGTTTTGTATAAAATTTCAAATACTGTTCTCGAATTTATGTCCGCAGATGGTATGATTTTATACAGATGGTAGAATCTTATAGTCTCATTTTATCTACAAAGGTGTTCACGTTATGGAAAGCTAGTTTCCTGAAGTTGTACAAAGTCGGGGCCTCGTTTTAACATCAAAAACAGATTTTATAAATTATGATATATTTCTTAATTAGTTTGAACGGGATTTTCCTGTTTCTGAGCCAGGAACGTTGCAGATTTTGATTCTTGACGGCTGTAAAGCCCATGTTTTGAAAAGCTTCTTGTCTCAGATTTCAAAAAGCTTGTCGCCTTGCTGTATCTTTCTGCTCATACGTCAAATGTCTTACAGCCTCTGTAACGAAGTGCCCAAAAAAATGAATTAATAGATAATAGTAATAGCTAAATTGAATTAATCACTTGTAAAATGTATAACAACTCTCTCGTTCTCAGGCTCACACTCCCTATTTATACGTATAAAGAACCAAATGATTTTATTACAAATAAAGCATTAAAAATTTTTTAATCAAAATTAAGATCCTCTTAGGTTTCAGTTTTAAAGAAAAACAAACCTAAGGTGTAAGTTTATTTAATAATAAGTAAGCAAACAACCAACTAAAACCAAGCTCTTTAAACTAGCTCCGTTAAAGCTTATTTATCGAGCATGTTTTGGTAATGCAAAACAGTCATTTCGTCAAAGGATAGCTTGAAAATTTGCTGTTGATATTCTTTTCTCATGGCGATCTTTTTTTGCAAACTGTATGAACATTCGACAAAGAGCCTATTTTTCAAAAGTCATTGATTCAAGCCAGAAACTTTCAGGAATATTTTTTTGTAACAAATATTTGGTTGTTAATTCGTTTCGTAGTCAAATGAATCTCCCTCTCGTTGATCAAAACTCTCAAGCTGAAAACAAAGTTCCAAACCCTGGTCTTGACAGAACCTCGCCCCCTAACGTGTTTTGAAACTATTGAATTTTAATTTTCTTTTTTCTGAAATATCCACATATAAAAGCTGGAGGTCCAAGCGTATGTATATCATGAGCCACATTCAAAAATGTGCGAAAACTTGAAAACCTTGTCGAGAGAATTCAGAAAGGCTCGCTGCAAATTAGGCTGGTTCAAGCCAAAAATATCGCATATGCAAAAATCAACTAAACGAAAATTTGAAGAAAAGGTCAAAAAAGAGAGCGCGGGTGTCTATAAACAATAATAAGTTAATCTGGAAAATGCACGAACGATCTGTTAAAAAGTTAAAAAAATCACTGACGAGGACCATTTAAGTGGAAGAGATGACAGTAAAGATATTTGTGCAATTTAAATTTATAGATTTGTTTTGAAAGTTTTCTAATTATTATTAGAGGGTTTAATATACGTACATATAATGTCAAGCTGGCTCAGCAATAAGTGTCTTGTGATTGTGTAGAAAAGTCAATCCTGTTATTAGTACAAAGCCGATATATACATCTTATTTTTACTCCGAGTAATTAATTGTTGGCTGGAAAAAAAAGTTTTAGCATATTTTAGTACACTTGTTAAAATGGACGGGCATTTTTCACCAGAGAAAGACTGGGTCACTTTAAAATTGATGTTTAAACTTGTCTATTTGTATATCTTTGTTATTATCAATTTACTTATGTAACTATGTGATTTAAAGACAATAAAAAGATTTTCTATCTAACTTGTCTATTTGATGCAGTCTTTTGTAGCAAAAACAGTCTTGCAACGAATTGAATCTTATTTAGTAATGCCCTTTTTTCAACAAATATGACAGTCATAAGTATTCGTACCTTTATAAATAATATCAGTCGCAAAGCGGGATTCTATAACTGCAAGTACTTTTTTTTTTTTTTTTTTAACTAGCGCTTTGGTTATTTAGTTACTTTTTGTGATCATTAGCAATTATACCTGTTAATTACATGGGAGAGTTATCATATCTCAATTACATTGTAATTATTGCATGTATGTTCTTCAAGAATCTTGATAAAATGATTCTTCGTTTTCTAAGAGCTGCAAATTTTTGTACAGCTGTAGACGTCACTAGTTTGCAGTTGTGAGCTATCGAAAGAATTTTCTATTGTCTAAAAATATTCTTTTTATTCTACCAATTTATTACAATGGGACCTTCCTTGGTTACTCATCCTCCACCATGGCATTTTGTGCTTTAAGACTTAGAATTATTTTTTGAAGAGATAAGTCATAAACCATGACAATATGTCAATTTGTGTATGTATATATATGACAAACACAAAAGCCATTACAACATGTGCATTGGCTTACCAAAGGTTTTCTTGTTAATAAAAATAACTTTTCTCTTGATCAACTGTAAAATTCGAGAAATTTATATATACAGAATGAAGGCATATTTATATGGTGCAAAGACAACTGTGTTTGTCAAGTTATAGCACAGTTTTTAGTAACTATGACAGGCTCAAACAAAGTTTTTTTTCTTTTTTTTTTTTTTTTTCTATCACTTTTCTTATTTGAACTGCACCATTATATCTTCCCTCCACATTGCATCTTTCGTTTCATGCACCAGCAGAGATTTTTTTCAATTAATTATTATGCCTTCAACATCCATCAATGAAAATAATGTTTCTGATGTTCTGCCAACATTAGGTAACACCAACGCAGGCAGGATCGGTAGATATCAGATCATCAAAACTCTAGGTGAGGGCTCGTTTGGCACTGTAAAGCTGGCGTACCACCTTGCTACACATGAGAGAGTCGCACTAAAAATAATTAACCGCAAAACACTTGCGAAGTCTGATATGCAAGGTCATGTTGAGCGTGAAATATCTTATCTTAGACTTCTTCGGCACCCTCACATCATTAAACTTTATGACGTGATTAAATCAAAGGACGAAATAATAATGGTGATTGAGTACGCTGGCAAAGAACTCTTTGATTACATTGTGCAGAATGGACGAATGGAAGAAGATGAGGCTAGAAGATTCTTTCAGCAAATAATTTCTGCTGTAGAGTACTGTCATAAACACAAAATTGTTCACCGGGATTTAAAACCAGAAAACCTTCTTCTTGATGAAAATATGAGAGTTAAAATTGCGGACTTTGGCCTCTCCAATATTATGACAGATGGAAACTTTTTAAAAACGAGCTGCGGTTCTCCTAACTACGCTGCTCCGGAGGTCATTTCTGGAAAATTGTATGCTGGGCCAGAGGTAGATGTCTGGTCGTGCGGCGTGATTTTATATGTCATGCTTTGTGGTCGCTTGCCTTTTGACGACGAGTTCATCCCCAATTTGTTTAAAAAAATCTCGGAAGGTGTCTACACAATCCCATCAGATTTATCAGCTGGTGCTAAGAGTCTTCTGCGACGAATGCTTGTGGTTAATCCTTTGAACCGCATAACTGTTCAAGAGATTATGCAAGATCAGTGGTTTAGGTATGATATTGATCGTTCTCTTCTGCCGCCTGAAGCTCAAGATGATAGCACCATCACTGAAGACATAGATTTTTCTCTTGTTACAGCACTTTCTCTTACCATGGGATTCTCGAAGGAGCAGACTTATGATGCGCTCACTCATCCGAATGGTGACGGTGGTGCAATACGAGATGCATACCAACTACTGAAAGACAATAGATTACTTGGCTCAGAAGCCGCTGAACGACAAAGTGAGATTGATAGATACATGGTTGAAGACTCTTCTACGGAAGAGCGGAACAAGAAATTCCAATCCTTTAAGGGAAAAAAAAATGACAGCACACCCGCACTAACATTTGATAAGTTGCATGGCGGATCTTTAATGGAAGATGGAATGGACCAAAACAGTACTATTGCTATTCTTCCGACATCTCTCCCTGCTTATCATAGGGCCAACATGATTGCATATGGCTCTCCCTCTATGCGCAAACTGAATCCTGTATCAACCAAAAAATCTAAGACTAGATGGCATTTCGGTATTCGGTCTCGGTCTTATCCGTTAGATGTTATGTGTGAAATTTACCGGGCTCTTAAAAATTTGGGTGCTGAGTGGGCTGTACCTACTGAAGACGATCTTTGGACCATCCGTGTACGTTGGAAATGTGATCTTTCAGATGGAACAAGCCAAAAAATGAAAATGCGTATTCAGCTCTACAGAATCCAAAGAGATAACTATTTAGTTGATTTCAAGTTTGATGGATGGGAGGAAGCGCATAACAAATCACAAGAAGACTCATTTTCCGCTTACCCATTTTTGCATTTGGCCACTAAGCTCATCATGGAGCTAGCCGTGAACAGTCAGAGTAGTTAACTTGATCCTTTCGCTAATCCATATGACAAAACGGTGTAACTAAATTGAAAACCAGAAAAAAAAAACAAAAAAACAATACTATAACTTAATAATTAAACTTTAGCTTGAGTAGGACTATTACCTAAATTCAAACCTGTCAATAAGCGGATAACAAAAAAGTGACTAGAATTGCCATTATGACTAAAATAAAGACAGTAACTTATGTTTAAATTTGCCATAAGGTCGAGTTTTAATAATTGTATGTATATTTTGCCCTGACAGTGAACGAAACAAGCTCTTTCAATATCTCAAAAGTATTTTTTAAAACAACTTTAGACTAATAACATTTTTGATTCAATCAAGTTTTCTGCTAAAAATATCTTCTACTTTTCCCTCCTTTCAAAGCACCAGACCTGTCACCCTGGATGGTAATGATCTTATAACTGGAATTCTACAACAAAAAACTCTCGTTCTCTACAGAGAAAATAACCCAAACAACACTTATAGCAAGAAATATTATATTACTAATTCAGCAAATGAGATCATTGCTCACATGATTCCAGATTACTCCAATACCCCGCTTGATGGTGCGAGACTCCTCTATTTTCGCATGCAAGACCCCTTTGGTTGTCTTTTGCTTGTATTTGGCAAACACTCTTCAGGCGTCACAACTGTCTATGTTCCTAGACCCAATAACGCAAATTACTTGCAATACATTGGCTGCTGCGAGTCGTACCAAAACCATCATTTAATTGGTCATAATCTCAAAGCATTTTCACATAGTTCAGGTCTTTCCCTTGAAACCTTTGCCCATGTCCGTGAGACTAATGGTCAATTACAAATTGTTAATTCGCATGGTAGCACTGGTGCTAGTGTAACTGCTATGTCGTATGAAATCACTAACCCTTGCGGTCAAATAGTTAATATTGACGGTTGCAACATTTCTCATAATTACAAGATTACTATAAATACATACGACATTGACAGCACATTAAAGTCTCCCAACTCTTCTGTTAGTTTTATCATTGGCATTACACAGCGTGCTATTTTAATTGCCCAAATACTCAGCATGGATTTAGATGAATATATGCTACAACGCCAGTCTAAGCATGCTCCAAAGTCTGGACTTCTTGATCCCAATAAGATAGTGGGAGTCGACAAATCGCCGGTGCAGCAATCTATGTTCTTGTCACTGGTTCAGAATAATCTATCACAACCTATGAACGGTTTTTCATCATACTATATATATTCTTTGAAGCTTTGAGACAATCTTTGCAAGCTACGGGGTATGATGAAAAAAAACTAACATTTCTGCAGCTACAAAAAAAAATTTTTTTTGACGCAGTTATTCGTATCTACCAACCAGTTTGAGATTTTGAATTTATTTTTGAGTCTAGGCAATCAGTCACTTTCATGTACCAGGCCCTTATTCTGACACCCCAGGAACCAATGCCATTAAACCTCAGCTTTGAAGACGTCAGCTCGTATAAATCCAAATTCTCTTTCCATCAAGCTGCCGTGATTTGATATGAGGGAGCTGAAAATTAAATAGAACCTGCGTTTTTTTACGGCAACTTACCATTATCTTCCTTGTCAATAATGCCAACCACGACAGCAACATTTAATGCCACCACTTCCTCATTTTTGTATACAGCCAGCTTTTTTGCAGAGCACAGAGACAGAAATATCAAGAGATATTTGTAGATCAAAGGTATAGGTACAGGAAAAAATAGATTTAATGAACTGGAGCAGTTTTGTCAACTACTGGGTGTGTTTTACAGTGAATTAATATCAATAAACTATTTTATTCGATAGATAGAAAATCTGTTTATTGTCCTTACATCATATAGTTACATAATTAAAATAATAATAACAAAGATATACAAAGAAGACATGAAGTTCAAAAACATTTATGTCTACGAGACTTTAAAATTAGCGTTCTCAGCGCGCTCTAGGTGTTTCAGGCATTCGATGGCGCCCAATATTTTATTCGATTATAATTTTATATATATATATATAATCATGAATAGCTGACAGCTTTTACGACATAGGAATCTATTCATTTTGTCACACAACGACTGGGCATTGTTTTCCTATCGAAATTCATTTTTTTGAAAAAAAAAAAAGCGTCATAGAATTAAAACTATCAGCAATAAATATATAAATTGGCATATATTTGAATTCTTACTGAAACCACTCATTAATCTCTTCAAACTGCTCATTAGCGAGAGCTGTATCTAAGAAAGAAGTTGCATTGGGTAACTGACTGAACATATCGAGAAACTGTTCTTCCATGGGAATATTTGAGGCCTGAGAGCTCAGGCTGCTGCTATAATCATGCTTTTTGTATTGTGAATGATCAAATTTGACATGCCTGTCATTTTCATTATTATTGAAATGATTTTCGTTGGCACTAGAAGCAGAAATAGTATCTGCCTCTACTTCCCCATTAATGAGCTCAGAGTCATCGGCAAGTCTGCTGAAAACCTTTCGTCCCATGCCGCCCATGGCAGCCGACACCCACCACCTGTCAGACATGCTTTCTAAAAGCCTAACACTATCTTCCCACGAAAAACCGTAGATTGGGTCTTTCTGTGGATAGGTTCTCAAAAAGACTGTCAGTGTTAATGAGACACAATAAGGTATCAGGGGTAGCGGAGGTAGAGAGTCTTGATAGTCAGTAATGATTCTAAGCATGAAACCAGCAGCTCTCATCAATATAATATTAGAAAACTCTACTTGGTCATGCTTGGGGCTATTGCTGTAATTGGGGGGTTTTGTAACTGGTGTGTCTAGTGTATAGGTGCCGGGAGGAGATGAGGTCGCCTTATTGGTACTGGTGTTCTCTGTGCCTCGTTTATGAGCTAGGATGACAGCAGTGTAGAGAAGCAAGGCAAAAACTGCTGAACTCTCGTCATTAACAAGCGCCTCGGTGACATCTTGATCTAGTAGCAAAAGCCGTCTTCTTGTTTTGGGATTGGGCCGGTAGAGATAAATTACATTTTCTAGTCTGATACATGACTCAATTAACGTTCCAAGTTTAAAATGTTCGGTTTTGCTGATAGGTTTAGCACCAACATCCTCCAGATTGCAAATCAGTGGGCGGGCATTAACACATGCACTAATGCGATCTAAGCACCAAACAGACCACCAAAGTTTTCGTAATTCTTCCTTGTCAATGAACGGGCGTTCGTGGTGAATTCCAAGAGAAACTGAGTAATGTATAGCTTTTTGCAAATCATTACAGCTGTTTTCCAAACCATCGGGGCCTTCAGAGTGCAAGGAAAGCAGTGCGTAAACTCTCACCAATGTCAACCGATCCTGCTCTACTTCAGCATAGAGAAGAGCTCTAATTTTCTCAGCAGTAGTGCTGCAAAACACTCGTACAGTCTGGTTTCCTAAAAATCTTTTTCCTTCTGGATGCCTGGCAGCCACCAACAGTACGGCATGTAAAAGAAGTGTGGGGGCTTGTCCAATGTCATGAAGTTTTAAAAATTGGTCTTTGTCAAGAAGTGGCAAAATTGAATGAATCGAGCTACAATAAAGACTGATCAAGCCATCCCGATTGGGGCGGAGAGGCATGGAAAAAGCCTCTAGAGAGCGTAAATATTCGTGGATCACGGGATTGATATTAAGCTGGTTAGATACTCCTTTAACCCAGACTCCCATTGATTCGCGCTCTAGCTTAATGCCATTGTTATTGCTAGAAAGTCTGGCAGAATAATTTAGTGATTGACCTTGCGAGGCCACATAATGCTGAGATTGGGTTGATAGGATTTTAGTGTCATTGTTTTTGTTATCGTTACTGATGTGAGAAGCTGAGGGGGCAGACTCAGTGGGATGCTGATTAAAGTAGTGATTATTTTGATTTTGCTGTTGGAAAAGGTTTTGTTGGTGCTGTTGAAGATGTTGCTTCTGATTGATATCTTGCTGAGATTGACGATTGTAAGTCGATGGGATGAACCGGCTAGGAGGCATCGGTGGTTTGGAAGGACCTTCGGCTTTAATGGTATGAGCTCCAGGGTGAAGAAGACTTGGTTGGATCTCAGGAGCTAAACTGCAAATGATATCAGCTCGCTCACAGGGTTCACATCTAGTGTTACCTGGTGGAAAACTGCATCGCCTCTAATAGAAAGCAGACCGAGACGTTAGAAGCTGGCAATCGCGTTCAATAATAGAGGGAAGGTACTTACTCGGCTTCTATTGCACTGTTGGCAGGCCTTGTGTGCTCGCTTACGCTTTCTGTAGCCTTCGTCGTTGGCAGGAAAGACGAACATGACAGCGTGGCAAGTGAAATGATCAAGGAGAAGTAGATCCGGAAAATTCAGAAGTGTTGGAGTTGTAGTGGTGGAAGTAGTAGTTAAGATCTAAGGGGTGAACTTTACAAAAAAGCCCTGAAGGTTTGTTATCTACACAGTTAGTATCTGACACAGTGCAACAACATTGAGTTGCTATGAATGCATGGGAAATACCATACTTTCACTAAAGTAAACTTCACAAGTAACGCACTGCAAATAGCTTAACCGGGGTTAGGGCATTTATAAGACAAATAGTCAGCCAAGTAATAATAAAGGCGGCACACCAAACTACGGAACTCCAATCTAAATATACGTATATATATATATATTCGATGGCCGCCGTGTCTAGGCTTTCTACAAATTAACTGCTTTATTCATAATAGATTATAATCACACATAATAAAAAAATACCTAAATTTTACTTTCTGTACCACATTCTCGTGATCTTAGTGTTTCTCATCTTCTTTTGCAATTGAAAAACACCGTACATCAGAGCCTCAGAAGTAGGAGGGCAACCAGGAACATAGACATCGACGGGAACAATACGGTCGCAACCTCTAACTACAGCGTATGAGTAGTGGTAGTAACCACCACCGTTAGCGCAAGAACCCATAGAAATAACCCTATAGAGAAAGAAAAAAAAAATTAGCAAGTGTGCCCAAGTTACATAAAACAGCTATCAGCAGCCAGTTTTATTTGACAATACTTACCACTTGGGATCAGGCATTTGATCATAAACCTGTCGTAAAGCAGGAGCCATCTTATTAGTCAAAGTACCGGCAACAATCATAATATCAGACTGTCTAGGAGAAGCTCTGAAAATAATTCCGAGACGATCCTGATCGTATCTGGGGGCGGAAACGTGCATCATTTCGACAGCACAGCAGGCAAGACCGAAGGTAACAGGCCAGAAACTTCCTTGTCTAGCCCAATTAGCAATTCCATCGAGCGAAGTTAAAGCGTAATCAATCGCACTACTGGGTTTTTGTTCAGAGGGAAGCGGGTAGTCGGTAGGAAGCGAGGATCTAGAAGCAGCTGCAGAGGTCGAAGCGTATCTGACGGAAGACAACGTTCTAGGAGTAGCCTTAACAGCCTGGCTGATGAATCGAGTCAAGCTCATAATGAAATTTTTATAAATATATGCAAAGTGAAATAATTTAGATAATGGGTAGGCTTGGAAAGAAACAGAAAGCTTCAGTAATAAAAGAAAAGATACAAACGTGGAGGACCTTTTATTTTTCTCCGAATATTTTTTCTGTGATTTTTTTTTTTTTAATTTTTAATTTTTATTGACAACAAGTTCATTGGCTGGAATGATCTCACCTAACCCTGTAGTACAATTTCTAGAGTTAATTTTTTTTCAAAAAAAAAAAAAAAAACTCTTTAAAATCAAAAGTTACCCTAAAGCTGGTCTAGATTAGGGCTTCAAAACAAACGTTTACCCGTCTTTCACAGCTCATTATTATAAATATTTCTGAAAATCTCCTGTACAAAATCTTTTTCATCTCTTTTTTTTTTCCCTTTTTTCCTCCTCACATCAGTAGGTATATACTAAACATATATACAATTTTAATAAGGCTTTTAGCAAAAAGGTGTCAGTTGTTTTGTAGACGACTGTCTTCCTGCTTTAGTTGAGGGGTTTCTTTTAAGTCTTTTTTTGACTTTTATAATAGATTCTCTTCCGTTCCCTGCCTCTTTGAATGATATTCGTTATGCTCTTGAGATAACTGTCTTTTTTTTTTCACTAAGGAGTTTAGGAGATATGACGAGATATAAATATTTTTTTTACATAGGTTTAAATAACAATTTTTTCAAAGTTTTTTGCCACTTAGTTTCCAATGGGTTCCTGTTGGGGACATGAATTTATTACAGTATCCGCCACCGTAGCAATCAAGCAAGATCCATGACAGATTCAGTCCCTTGGTTTTGATCCAAAAGTCTTTGGAGTGAACCCATCTTGATTGTAAGTTAATTTCAGGTAGAGTTGAGCTGTTTTTAGATTGACGCAGGGAATCTACGACCCATTTACGCGCTTGCTTTATAAGCTTTAACAGACTTCCCAGGTTGGGCATTGATACAGCAAACGTCTTGTCTTGACTAGTAGCATTGCACAATGTCAAGAACCCAGTATTGACAAGAATGCGTTCATATTCCTGTGATATTCCTGCTGACTGGAGCATGCTCTGATCAAATGTGGTTGATGCAGGATTTTCTCGAAGAAGATTGTTGAACTTGTCGTAAAGCTCTGGGTGATTTTTCTGTAGAGTCCGTTCCAACAGAGAGTTGAAACAATCATTTTCAATAACAACTGATCCACCAAGCCCATTATTAATTAAGATTATTCGAACTTTTGCATCCTGACAATACCTAAATATTTCTTGTTCAAGTAATGTTGGGTTAGTTCGATAGAGGCCAATGAGTTGCGATTTTAACACAATCTTTGGAAGTGCTGACCTGAAATGCACTGTGCTTCCCTTTAGCTTTTCGGATGGGAGAGCATCGGTAGACCTCCACATGTTATCTTGAATATGGGTTATCGCATGTTGCAGATCTACTGGAGTAATTATCAAAGATATTGTTGAACTGGGCTCTATTAGATAGAGGTTTCCTTTATTTTGGTTGAGAAGAGAAGTTGGGTTTGCTGGTTTGGGATGAGTCTTATTCAGAAAGGTACAGAGTTTTTCAATGTCTTTCTTTCTGCTTTGTGGTGTGTATTTTGCAAGACCCATGATGATATTTTCAAAAAAAAAGAAAAAAATATTATCAAAAATAAACAAAGGTATAATAATAGTAAAATATAGACAATTAAATTATCAATGGGATGTTAGAAAAAAAAATAATAAAATTGACAGCTCGAGAGGTTGTTTAAAATCAACAAGCACGTGATTCAAGGTTATATTTTTTTTTAACTTTAGTAATGAATAATAATTATATGTTATTTGTCTGTCTTGTTATGACCATCGCAATGCTATGTTTAAATTAGACAAGACAGACAAATAACATATAATTATTATTCATTACTAAAAGCATCGCCTGACTTAGAATTCACGGACCTGCTGAACACGCGGGAAGGCCTACAAGCAATAGCAGAGTTCCTATCAGAGAGACGAGGCTTGACCGCGAGAGCAAAGAGGTGAAACAACAAAAGAAATGCCTGAAAAGCTATACTTGAGCTCATGAGCCACAAGCTCCAAGTCAGTTTATCACGCAGCCGACGATCAATTTGAGTGGGCTTTTTTCCAAGTTGGTTTTTCATGCCTACGAAAATAAATTCGGGGTCGAGAAAATAGAGTGGCACGCAAACATAAAAAAAGTTCCTACTGCAAAAGCAATACAATACAATACCAGTAATATAGTAGAAACTGCAAGGCTGAGGTGATTCAAAGCCATCAAAGATAAGCTGGGACTTGACAGACACTTGAGTTTATGATATAGGGGGCTTCTACAAACACGGTCATGCCAGAAAGTATTCATATACTTACATGATATTATATAACCCATACCCCAATTATTGTATCATCTAACACCAAATTTCCTCTGCGCTAATATGCAGAGCTTCAAGAAAAACAAATGCAATAAATTGAATTAAAAACATATTTGTGATATGTGATGTAAGGACAATAAACAGATTTTCTATCTATCTAACATATTTGTGAAATTTATGTCTAAAAGTTTTGGGAGATTGGAAAATGCTGATGGATTTAGGGTTTTGGCATGACTAGATATGTAATAATACTTACTCAATATAGTCTAATGGGTTAGTAAGCCTAGGTGAAAATTTCTTAGCAATTACATGTAGCTAAATTTAAATGAATTTTTACGTTGTAAATTCAGAACAAATCTAATAACTTGGCTTTTTTTCTTTTTTCTTTTTTCTTTTTTCTTTTTTCTTTTTTCTTTTTTCTTTTTTCTTTTTTTTGAGAATATAGTCAGCGTCAGGTGATATTTAACTCTATAAAAAATACATGCATCGTAGTTGCGAACTAGTAGAAAATAGAAATGGATATGAATAAATTATTGTATTTTTGTTTTATAATTACGAGGCTGTTAATAATGATAAAAAAAGATTCTTAGCTTTTAGCTAAAACTCTGGAAAAATCATCAGTCAACATGGAACAAACTCACGCGATATGTACTTTGTTTTAATGGTGATTGAGGCGGGAAATAATATACCAAATATGGTATTTTTTAATATGTGACACGTGAGGTAGAGTCTCACGAGATTACCAAGCTTAGAACTTGCGAACAGGTAAAAAGTGTTTTAATCTAAATCTATTTTACTGTGAGCAGAATGTTAGTTTATGGCAATTTCAGGAAATGAAATTAGGTGCCGGTACTTACAGAATTTTAGGCGCTTGAAAAGTGTTGCATTCTGAAGGAGCTCTTGACAGTAAGAAAGAGGTTCTACACGTTTATGGTTAATTACGATACAAGTCCTTGACTCTATGACTTCGGATACATACGTTTGTGAAACGAAGCAGATAGTTTGGTGAAGAGGGTTATAAAGGCAAGCTTAAAGGGAGTCGGTCCTCTCTTCTGTATCTTGAGAGTGTGTGATGGTTTAGAGGTTAATCCCACGCTAGTACGTAAAATGGTTGTAGAGATGTGGTTGTAGTGATGTCGTTTTGTGTCAGCGAAGAAAGCTATTAGTGTTTCTTGCTAGAGGTAGGATGTGATTCGGTATGTTAGTTTGATGAACAAGCTTGTAGAAAGAAGAGTTTTCTTCCATTCTCAGGAGGAGAGAAAATTCTCTCTGGTGTTTCCCTTTCTAAGAGTTCGGCAACATGTCACATTTGATAAACTGACTAACATTACTGCAATCTCGATTTGGATTACGTGTATTAGATATAAGTTACCGAATAAAGCTATTGACTTAGGACGTCGAGAGATGACACAACGCTGAACGCGTTTGGCGTCTTTGGTACGGTGACCTGCCTTGAGCAGGGGCTACCGTGACAAAATGCGAAAAAATAAAAAAAAAAATCGTCAGGCCTTGACCAGAACGTTCTAAAAAAACTTAATTTGTTATCCGAAAATATCCGGTACACAACCACAATTTCATAAGAAACGCTGTTAAAAAAAAACCCACAAAAAAAAAAAGCAAAAAGGATTTTGAGCTTTTATTTTTTTCACATTATCAATTAAATTTCAAACCATGATTATTTTTAAGGATTACTTGCAAAAAAACGATTGTTTGTTTTTTAGAGCTCAGCTGTGAAAATCTTGGTGTTTGCCTTGGATGTTTTTTTTTTAAGAACGACACCGTTATCCTGCCTCGAAAATAAACTTTAAGAGTGATACCAAAAATTAAAATATGTAATAATAAAGTTAGCTTTGAATCCCTTTATTGTAAACTTACGAAACAGAAAATAAAAGCAATTAAAAAATAATACAGTACTCTGATGCATCTATTATCTATTGGCTGTTATCGTCAGTGACTGTCAGTTGATATCAAAGGTGGCAAGACACATTATTAAAATAAGCTCAAAAAAAAAAAAACCGGTTAGTAGGCCAAATGCCGATAAACAACCAATATGAAGTTCGTCAAAGGGGTTTGGGGGTCATTATCAGAAAAAATTTAAAAGTCTAGACCACATGATACGGCTGTAGGCTTTTACTTGCCGTTTTTTTTTTTATACGTATATACAGATATATTGAAAATCTAAGGGGTCTAGAGCTTTAATAAGTTCGAATAAACGTTCAAAGGAACTGCGGAGTCCTTGGAAAACCTGTAATTTGGCTTTGCATTAATTGGTTTTCATGCCCCCCACTACCATCTGAACGGTTCGTAGATAAATTTCAATATGCCATGAATTCTAGTTAGATAAATAGAAAATCTGTTTATTTGAATCCTATATAGTATTTCTAGTTATTTTTTTTTTCAACCCTGGTCTTCATACTTTCACTTTGCTGTTTATGTCCATGAGGCTTAAGGCTGGCTTTTTCTTTTCTTTTCTTTTTTTTATGCAGCTTATGCATAGAAAACATTCAATTCCGAAATTACCCTTGCCGCCTAACCGCTCGGGCTTCGAGAATTTTATGACTCTAAACTTAAACTTTAAGACGGTTTTTTTCAAGCCTCACTTCGGAACTTTAATCGTATGGCAGTAACAAAAAAATTTTTTTTTTCTTTATTCGTCGTTTTAGGACACACATCATCGGGCTAGTTGGTCTTTAAGACTATTTCCGATAACTCATTTAAATACAGACTCCATTCTTGAAACAGATTCATTTTTTTTTCCTTTCTAAATTTTTTTCTTATTAACTTTTGTTTCTAATTTTTTAGACACAGCTTATTTTCACAACTACAATTACACATACAATTAACTAATCAACATGAAGATCGCTACTGATACCGAAGTCAAGGACTACACTCGTGCTATTGTTATTGGTGGTCTCAAGGGTGCCGCCGTTGGTCTGGGTGTTTCTCTCGGTGTTGCTTACTGGGCTAGAGGTCGCCAGACTATTTTCAACTCCATGAACCATAGTTTCAAAACCTTCTTTTTCCTGACTCCTATTCTCGGCATTGGTATTACCGCCACCGAATTGGCTTCTCTTGAATTCGATATGGAGCAATACGATTTCGGTGAATCTGAAAAGCTTAGAAAAGCTGAGAGAGAAAAGATTGATAATCTGCCATTTTTAGAACGGGCAAAGGTTTATGGCATTGAGAATAAATACAAAATCATTGTTGGTGCTTGGGCTGCTTCTCTTGGTGGTTCTTTCTGGTGGATTAACAGAGACAAGTTCTTGTCCAAGTCTCAGAAGATTGTTCAGGCTAGAATGTACGCTCAGGCTCTGACTGTTGTTATTCTTTTGGGTTCAATGCTTATGAGTGTCAACAGTTATCAGGATGCCAAAAAGACTCAAGAAGAGAAGTACTCGTGGCAGTCTATTGTTGCTCAGGAGGAGAAGCGTGAGAAAGAAGCAGGTTTGCCTCTGAGATTAACTGAATCTAAGGAGTAAATGGACTCTTATCTCATATATATTAATTTTGGTTTTGGTTTTTAGCATGTCTTTTGACAGTTTTATATTTTAATGATTCATATGTGTGTATAGATATTTTTTTTTTATTAGTTTGTTCAATGTTCAAGTAGTTAAATAGACAAGCTTTGTGGTGAAAACTTGTTCATGATGGATTATAGTTGCTAAAACACTGTCATTACTAAGTACACTATAAAATATATGTGTTTAACAAATATAATTTTTTGAAAAACAATACTGGAACTTGACCAGCATTTCGATCAAGTTTTTTTTTTTTTTGTCTTGGCAACAAAAAAAAACTTATTTGAAAACATCAAAATGATTGTAAACGTTCAAAAATGATCTGATTTTTTTTTTCTTAATAACGCAACGGGGTTTGGTGACGGTAACAGAAATTCAATGTTCCTGATGTCCTTGCCAAAATAAAAATAAAACAGCAACCATTTTACAACAAAAAAGAAAGAAAAAAAAAATGTTTTCTCTATTAATAACTATAGAGTAATCAGCCACAATATAGTACCTACGTTAAAATGGTAAGATAAATATATTTATATCGAGAACTTGCAAATTTTATACACAGAGTTTAATATCGTGTGTGTATATCCTTGTTACTCTTTTGTTATGTAACTATTTGATGTGAATACAATGAACGAATTTTATATCCATTCATATATACAGAGAAAACATTGAATATTGAGAATTCAGATTTGTCAACATGACGAGGTAAAGGAAGCAATATTTAATAAAATATTCCTGAATATTTGAAATGAAACAAACTGTTAAGCCATTGGTTTAAAAAGCCATAATCTCGATTCTTCAACAAAGATTTGCATGTTCTTGCCCAACCAGCACAGAAAAAAGAAACGCCGTTTTTTCTTCAATCATAATCAGCCATAGTACCACGACTGTTCTGATCAAATTTGAATCCCTTTGTGCTGAAAATAAACCTTTCACAATATCTATCTCTCCTATATCATAATGGCGAAAAAACTGCACTAAAAAAAAAGGTATTCAACAAATAGTTTCTGATGTGTATAACTGGGTCTTTACGCGTCAAGTATGCTGGAGTCCCGCAGTTACCCAGATTCAACCGTCTTTCTGACTGTGGAGACACCTAAGTCTTGATAACTAAAAAAAAAAAAAAAAGGTCTTTCCGTGTCTTGATTTTGATATAAAATGCTCTTAGTTTTTCTTACGTATAGATAATTCAAGGACTTTACTGGTCGGACTACCAAATTTAATGGATAAATGGATCACATTGAAATTCATGGATAAATGTTTTTTTGATGCCATAACCCTGATACCAAAACATTGAAAACACAGAAACTTGATAATCTACAATTAAACGCCTCAATTATCAAGAATATCAAAAAAAAAAAAATTCTTTTGCTATGATATAGTCGACCCGATGTTTTAGTGGTACAATTCTCGCTTAGGATCTCCTTTTGCTATGATGGATATATCAACTGTTATAATAACGTTCAGGTAGCTATCACCCAAGTGCAAGGTCTGATATCAGAAGCCCGCGCACCAGTTTTGGGTCAAACAGATATGTGATAGGTATCATCATGAGTGATATAATGGTACTACAGTGCGGTACTGATGAGTTAAAGTTAAGTCGTTGGTCAGTGAGTAGCAAGCGAAGTGAATTAATAGTGAGAGAATAGTGGCCTTCACCCTTTTCGGTGGGAAAAAAGACTTTTTTTTTGTTTTGAAAAAGAAAACAAGGAAAGCTTTAACTATTTGGTTTTTCTAAATGAGAGAAAACAAACTCAAGAACCAAGACCCCAGCCAGAAAGGAGCGAGGACTCAAGGTGCACAGATGGCATCTTGTAATTTGACTTCATTTTTCTCTATGATTAACAAATACAACAAAATGAGATTGCTGTCGCGAAAATAAAAGTCGGCATTGAAGAATTGACCTGACTTACAACGAAGGGAAGAAAAAAAGAGAATAGAAAGGTAGGGGGATGAGGGGAATGGGGGATTAATAAAAAGCTAGACAAAACTTAAATGAAGTCAGACTAGAGATACTTTTTCAGACTGACCTTGAGGCGATCACTAGTAGTAAAAGTAAGTGTTCCGTCTGCCAGAAGTCTTGCAATGGGCCTTTGATTTCAAAACTAGCTGGGTCTACGTCACAGAACTCCACGTACTAAAATTTTACAACTCAATGCAAACGAAAGTCTTCTGACCCATGCTAACACGGAACGCGACTGAATATTAGATTCAGGAAATCCTTTTTTTTTTCAAATTTCGTTATTCTTACTAGGTCCTGAACTTAAAAACCGCTAATTCGTAGGTCAACAGCAGAATAGACTTTAAAACTTTTTTTTCTAGGACTTGCCTTTGAAGACCTTAGCTTGTTACTTCCGCCCCCAGTATTGCTACATGATATATAATCAAAACTAAACAAGCGATAAAATTTAGACAAAACGAATATAACGAAAGAGAAGCAACCGTCGAAGCTTACTGGACGTCGTGGAGCGACAAAAAGTGCAAAGATGGTGAAAACTTGCTGAAAAAATGGAACAAAAAGTCCAAGAGTTCAGAAAAAAAACTACAAGCAAATCACTAATAATGATAGTGTCGGTCCAATAACCAACATAAACTTACCTTATTGCAGCTGATATCTTAAAGAATGAACCCAGAAACGTACTGAACTGAGACACGCAACTTAGAACTAGCAATATAACTTTGAGGGCCATTCATAGAACGGAAAGATTTCAATAAACCATTATTTTGAGTATGGTAAGGTTAAAATAATTTAATGTGTGTCACGTGCCTATTTAGGGACGTAAGTACTGAGCTTATGTCCTAAGCAAACACCTTGATGAATGTGGAGAATTAAGCCTATTTCTCGCTGGTAAAACTATGTGTTAGCCAGGAGAAAAATCCATGAACATATAGCTAAAATTACTAATATAATATTGTGGGGTTCTTAATCTGATTCAGATCTAGCGGTCCAAAATTGGGATCTCGGGTTCGATTCCCTTCTCTGGCATTTGCTTTCTATATCTCGCCACAGGAAGTAAAATGTGTTCACAATAAAGCTGGCTGAGTTGTGCACACCACGTGACGGTTTTCATCGGAACTGATTTCAAGGTTTCATCGGAGGGGATACTTGGGGGCAATCGGTAGCCTCAGCGCGACAGGTAAGCCGGTAGAAGGGACCACTCCAAGTGGCTGCCATAGTCACCCCAGGGCAGCCGCCAGGCGATCAAGTTTGCCCCAGAAAGGCCTCTTCGGTGTTTTAATCCGAAGCCACAGATCGATGCGACGGATAAGGGGTTGAGAACGCTTGGACCGAGCACACCCCACGGAATAACAGCGAAAAACAATAACAACAGACAACGATGGCCAACAGGGAACCCACCAAGTGGGTTCGGTCTGGGAGAGTAAGTCCGCGTAAGTCGACACAGGGGGATGCCCCCTTGAGTGAAAGGTAGCAGCCAGCAATCGATACAGGTAGAGCTGTATAAAACTTGGCACGGGGCGGTACGAGGGAGACGTTGAGCAACTCAGATCTAGCTCTAAAATGGTACGAGGCAAGGACGCTGGGGATAGGGAGGAGGTAGGTGACTATATAATCCATATTAATCAGTGTATAACGCTAAGTAAGCGAGAATAAGAAAAGATATTACTACTACTACTACTACTACTACTACTACTACTACTACTACTACTACTACTACTACTACTACTACTACTACTACTACTA
>QVTG01000174.1:0-40044 GCA_013305925.1 Geotrichum reessii | reverse complement strand
TTTTTTTTGAATTCCATGTCTTCTTTGTATATCTTTGTTATTATTATTATTTTAATTATGTAACTATGTGATGTAAGGACAATAAACAGATTTTCTATCTATCTAATATTATTCACATTTGGAAATCAGCACGTTTGTGAAGTGATCTTCACATGCTATACAATTACTTGTGAGTCCCATTTAAAAAGAGTTGAGTCAAAACTTCAGCATGATTGTGTGACGACGCATGAACCGTTGGGAAGTACATGAACCGCGGAAAAATGTGTCGTGACAATTATTTAATACAGTCTTATGACATAAAATGTAGCTACTCTTCAAAGTTTATAAATATAAAATTGATGCAGTGGCTCAATGGTAGAGCATTGGATTCCAAATCCAAAGGCTGCAGGTTCGATTCCTGTCTGTGTCAATATACTTTTTTTAATTCTATTTGTATCCTTTCATTATAATTTTTGTTTTTGTAATGTTCTGATTTAAGAATAACAAACAATATTTACTGAAATACTTTCGCTATTCAATGTCGACAAATTGCATTTATAGATGGCGCAGTTACAGTTAAGTGGTTTGACTCTTGTTGTATTCAATTAAAGGTATTTTTTAATATTATTTTTATTCTTTCTTTCTATGATTATAACTAATAATCAGTTACAAAGACAATAAACCATAATATTCAATATCAATTTCATGGAGAATTCGGCGCCATTGAATGCCTGAAACACATAAAGCGTGCTGAAAACGCTAATTTTGAATTCTCATAAAGACAAATGTTTTTGAATTCCATGTCTTCTTTGTATATCTTTGTTATTAATATTTTAATTATGTAACTATGTGATGTAAGGACAATAAACAGCTTTTCTATCCGTTTATTCAATGTCAGTGAATTCAAAAATGCTTTGCTTTCAAATAAGATCTATGAAACATACTATGTATATTATATAAGTTATAATATATATATATATAGTAAATAAATAAAACAAAATACTGTCAATTTTTAGCGCGTTTTCGCTCAGGCTGGTCATTTTCGTTGTTTTCATTCTCGGAATCATCATCTGCATTCTCTGTTGTCGGCGCTGGGTTGTTCGCTGCAAGTAGCTTCGACTTAAAGCGATGATCTTCCTTGGCACGCTTTGCATACTTAAGCAAAGCTGCGCGCGGATCTTCGTGAACAAGGTGACTAAGCGGCACGTTTTTGCGCACATGGTCTTCATCAGGTGTACCCCACACCTTGCGCTCCTCAGTCGGTTTGCTCGGATACGTGCCATCGGGACTGGAAACCATGGCACTTTGATTGCCAGCAGCTTTACGTTGACGGGCAGCCCGATGTTTTGCTTCTTGCTCAGCCTCTCTTTTAGATATCCCCTCTTCAAGACCAATTGCCGAAATTGAAACAGTACGTGCTGCGTCATCGTCAATATGACGACGCCGGGGAGCCTTTTCAACAACAATCTTGCATCCCTTTTTGGAATACTCATCTGAAAACAACCCATAAATTGAGCCATTTGATAATCCCACAAAAATTTGGTTGAGGGCAGAGTGCCATGTCACAGTTGTCACAAACGTACGTTGGTCTTCAGGATCAGGAATGTGTAGTGAATGTAGAGTTGACAGATCAGACTTGTCAAGGATATGCAATTGGCCATGTGCGGCACCTGCTAGCAGGTATTTTCCAGTGGGATCAAATGCAAGATTGCTATCTTCAAAGTCCACGGTAATTCCTGCTCGGCTCATAACAGGAGACTTAATTTGGCGTGTGTCCCACAGTTTCACAGTACCATCACTTGCCCGCGAGCCGACCGTGACACCATCCGGAGAAGCCACAATTGAATTGATGACAGCACCCGAGTCATGTGCTCGCTCTATAAACTGTACCGGTCTCAGAAAAGAGCCCTTTGTGTTCCACATTCCAATGCTTCCGTTTGCTGTACCGCCCAGCAGACCGTCACCCGCAAGCGTGTATCCAAGAGTTGAGACTCGCGTTTTGTTTCCACGAGCCCCACTATCACGTACGACAATGACAGACTTTTGTTTTCGAGGGTTGTTGACATCCCAGATGCGTATAGTAGAATCTATAGCAGCAGTCGCAAACGAGTTCCGATCTACTGGCGACCATGCACCGTGTGTGAGCTCCGCCACATGTCCCTTAGTATTGTTCATATCCACAAGATACATATCACCAGATGCGAACTCTGCAAGCTCTACACCTTCGCGCGAGTATATTTTAGGTCGCGTAAATCGTGGCACCACTAGCACCGCGTTATCGTCATGGGGCGCAAACATCGCTGCACGCAACTGATGTGTCTCAAGAGGCTCGACTTGCCGAAACGGCGTACGGGCCAGTGGATCCATACCGTTAAAGTCCCAGTAGTTCAAAAAAGTATCATATGATGCGGCTACAAGACGCGAACCGGAGGAGTCGAGGGTGATGGCAGAAACGGACTTCGAGTGACCGGACAGCTTCAGCTCATGTGAAATCGGCAGCTGGTCTTCATCATCACTATATTCGTCTTCACTATCACTAATATTATTGCTTCTATCATCATTGAGGGCTGCCTTCTGTTGCTTTTCTTCTTGTTGCTTTTTGTATTCTGGTCGTAGGGCCTGATCGTATCGCCGGAAACGAGCTTCCTCAGCTGTTTCTTCTCTCTTGCCAAATGTGGCAGGCATGAAAGAGCGCAGCCGTTCTTCTTCTAAGTCTCTATTGACCATTGATACTTTGCAATTTATTGAAATTTAAATTACAAAAGTGGGTTTTCCAGATGAGAAAAAGTGGCGATTCAAATTAATGCTGATTTCTTAGGATTTCTAGAAAAAATTGTTTATTTTAATTTTTTTTTTCCTAAACACCCAATTTTCAAGGCCGACAGTTTTTTTTTTTTTCAAAGCCAACCAGTTTTTTTTTTCATACTGGTAATAACAAACAAAAAAAAACAAAAAACGACAACTATAACACTAATATAGAAATATATACACAATGGATGTAGTCAAGGACCTGATTCGCCGGGTGATGCGAGGCTTTTATGACCGCCGGAGCGTGCTAATCATGGATGCTCTGTTGCTACACTCTGTGTAAGTGTCCATGATAGCGCATGTGTAGGCTTTACGTTTGCACCCGCGATAGAGAAAAAAAAAATCTTTTTTTGTGCTAACTCCAATCCTGTTTCTGATAGACTCACTGATGATGAGATGGCACAGGTGCTGGAGATGCAAAAAAAGGATCTCCGGGGTTTATGTGCCAAACTAAAAATTGATCACCTTTTAACGGAGTAAGTAATTTCTGTCCTCTGATGGATTTGTTGATTTACATAGCTAACAGCTGGGTTCAGCCATATTCAAAAAGAAGATGGTTTTAATCGTCAGAAAACATTCTATTACATTCATTACACTGAGGCCATTGATGCAATCAAGTGGAAGATGCATGGCACTGTTAACAAAATCAAAGACGACATGGTTTCGGATGCGCACCCTCAGGGCTATGTATGCCCCATGTGCGGCAGACGCTACACAACACTGGAAGTAATATCTACACAGAGTCCCGACGGAATGAGCTTTATTTGTGATGACTGTCAAAACCCGCTTATTGAGGACGACACTTCAGAAGAATCTAAGGCGAACCAAGAGCGGCTGCGCCGACTCATGGATCAGCTTAACCCTATCATTTCCTCGTTGCGCCGCATTGACGACACATTTATTGCCGAGAACTCCTTTGAGGAAGCCCTCGCTATTGCTATTCCTCCCGCTAAAAGCGCTCCTACAAACTACAATCACCACTTTAACACACACAGCCGGATTCCTACAGGCCGCAGTGCGCTGCAGTCGCAACAAGTTGGTGGCGTGTCACTGCAGGTCAATATCACGTCGGGCGCGGAGACTGCTAAACTTGAGCGCAAGCAGGAAGAAGACAAAGCGCGTCTTGCGGAAGAAAACGCGTTGCCGGCATGGCATCTGGAGAGCACAGTTGGCAAATCAATGTATGCTGGTGATGGTGACCGAGAAAACGGCAGCACTGACACAAAACCAGCAGCTACAATTCTGGGTCTGGATTCCAAGACTGACATAGAAGTTGAGGAGGAGAGAAAGGGTGCTGTGGGTATGTTTGATACCGACTCGGCGAATCCTAGTACCACAGACAACGCAGTTGATGAGTTTTTTGCAAAACTCAATGCCAAGCAACAGGAGGAGGATGAAGACGACGATGATGATGATGACGATGATGATGAGTTTGAAGATGTGCCTGTGCCCGTGGCATCAGCCGTCGTGGGCGACCTGGACGATGACGATAGTGATTCGGACTAGTCTGATTATGAGCCATTGAGAAATAGTATTTAACAATGAATATGAGTGGGAAACAACAACAAAAAAAAAAGGTGCTTTTTTTTTTATTATTATTTTATAAATAAACAAAACAAACAAGCATTTATATATATTTATATAATGAAACAAATGTCTAGCTAGACACGAACCGACCGATCCGATCGAGTGTCATCGTCTCCCTCTTCTTCAATTGGAGTTGTTGTACCTCCACCGCTGCGACCTTCGATGACCTGTTCCATTTTGCGAACAGCAGCGTAGTCAAGCGCGGCTTTGACAATGATAATACCTCCAAGAACTATGAGAAAGATAGACACCCAGCCAGTTGTCGACCCTGACGAGTTTGAATCTATAGATGATGAGCCTGACGAAGACGCATCTTGGTGAAACGAGCCACCCATGCTTTGCGATGTACTGCTAATCTCGTAATCATTTGGCTGACTTGGCTCAAACTCCTTGGTGGGGGCTGTGCTGTCACCAGCAGTATTCGGCTTGAGATAAAAGCCGTACTGAAAAAGCGTAAACCCTAGACCGGCCCGCGAGCCTTGTTTCGCAGCGTGCGATGTGTGTAGTAAATACGTCAGTAGGAAGCCAACAAACTGAAACGCAGAAGAGACCATCATGTTCCAGATAAAGTTAATGGGACTACCGACAGGCAAGCCCTCAATAAATATTTCATCGCCAAAGCCGGGCGTCATGATAGTCGTTTCCCAGTACGGTGGTGCTTGATCAGACGACGCTTCTTCGTACGTAGGCGGAAAGTCTTCGCTTTGGCCGTCTGTTTCAGGCTTGGCAGTGATATTAGAAAAGACTCCGTCATTTTGACTGTTGATAGTAATAGCGCGGCGTGGCGAGCCAGACGACCGCCAAGGAAGGAAGCTTAAAAGTGACCGCCGGGAGGAAGGGGTATTGCTAACGGTATGTGATGATGTAGAGCTAGAGGTCGCCGCAACGGCGGCAGCAGATGCACTGGCACCGACAGTATCTATTATGTCGTCAGAGTCAGATTGGTCGATCTGGCGGTCGTCGTCCCAGTCACTGTCGTAAATATCGCTGTCAGAAGAGCCTTCAAAAGCATCAACAAGATGATCAAGCTCTTCATTTTCGTGGTGGTTTACGGAATGATTCTGTAGATTTTCGCGGTCGCTGGCGCTCATCTGCATCTCTGGCGGCACCGCAAAGACAGTAGTCGTGCCGCCACCAGCTCTATTGTCAAGAGGTTCGTACGGCTGGTCAGGCATAATGAAACGAGTGCAAAAATGAAAGAATGTATATTAAAAAAACACCAGCAAGAAAATAGGAGAAGGAAGAAACAGGGAGGGCTTGATAAAAGCTATAGATAGTTGGTGTTGCTGTGGTCTTTAAAAAAGGAGAAACAAGGACTGTGAGGCAAAAATAGAAACTGGAGAAATGAAAAAATAAAAAAATAAAGATCTTTTTTTTTCAAAAGAAAAAAACAACAACGACCAAAAGCAAAAAAAGAAAAAGAACAGTTAATTAAAACTAGATAAATATTATGATAATGTATATTAAAAAAAAAGCAGCAAAAACTGAGTAAGAATACGTTGTCCTGTTGGCGGTACATGCACCGAAACAGCGGCACTTTTTTTTTTTTTTTTGTCAAAGCCAGTTAACGTTATCGCCACTATCCATGGTTAATGAAAACGATGACAATGTGGTTATTTAATGGTTAAGAAACAAAAAGAGGTTAACATTTTTATAAATCACAAAAAGTGTCACGTGATGTGAATGCTTTCAAGATGGTTTTGATCCGACTGTCTGTGAAGTGTCAATAAAACTATTTTTTTTTTATTTGTATTATTATTATTATTTTTTTTAAAAAAAAAAACCAACAACAACTTTTTGTCGTCTATGAGTAGATATTTCATGATCAAATTTGCTCTAATGTTAGTATTGTTGAAGTGCCAATTGTTTATTGTCTCGTATTTTGCTCACTGATTGTATATATATATATATATATATATATAACAAACACAGATTGCTTGTAAAACTACGAATTACAAAATAAAACATACAAACAATAGCACCAGTGGCTACCAGGCACTCAACGCTTAACATTCAACAGCGTTTTCAAAAACTGAAGCAAAAGAACCAGATTGAATATCAATTTTTTTTTTTCAAATTACACTGGTTCCATGCGCGTTTTCAAAATACTTTTTAACAATTATGCAAATTCTCGCACGCGTTTTGTTATTTCCGTAGTTGTGCTCCGAAGGCCCTACAAGCTTAACGTCCGCATTCTGAAACCCGGTACTGGTTCCTCAAGTCACCGGGGTCACCTTTAGCATTTTTTTTTCAAAAAAAAATTAATATCATGTATTTTTATTTGTGAAATTCTTTCATGCCAATGTATTTTACTATATACTCTCTTCAAATTTGAATTCTATCATCACTTCGTCATCATTGATCATCATCTTGTCATGTAATACTGCAACTTCTACCAATGCGGAATACCACCCTTGTCCTTGCTAGTTTTCCAGTCACCAGCTAGGCCGTGTGTTGTTCCTTCTTCCTCATCAGCCCTAGAAGAGCCAAAAAATGCTGCTTTTAACTTCTTGTATGTAGAAGGTTGTTTAGGCGCTACAGTAGACTTTGAATCAACTGTCATAGATGCAGCAGACCGCTTGAGACTTGTTGTTGGCGCTGCCGTCTCAAATGCACCAGTATATGAACTTTCTGAAAGAATTCTACGGCCCCATGAGCCCGCAGCAGGGTCACCAGTTTCATCACGAGCCTGTTTCAAAAAGGGAATTAATGCTGTGCCACCTGTGCCACGCTCAACCTTCTTTTTGTCTGAACTAACTGCTAGACCCTCGCGCTTGGTCAAATTATCTTTCTGCTTCTTGGCCTGCTGTGATGGAATAATAATATAGCGCGAAACAATCTGAATGTGCTTGTCACGGAAATTGCGCAGCATTGCTAGGCATGCATCGTAAGAGATGATCAGCGCAGGCTCACGATCGGAGTTAGTGAGAACATAATCACGGATGTGGGCCACAAGTGTAAGGTGCTCAAGAAATTCACGATGTTTGATGGGCATGTACTTTCGCATCTCATGAATAAAATTATTGTTTGATTTTTCTGGCTTCCTTTCAGCGCTGTCTGTGGGCAAGCCAGCCTTGCTGCGACTGCGGGTGCCAGTGGGATGGTGTTCAACGTTCAGCAAAATATCTAAAGCTTGGATCAACGAACTTTGGGCGTTGCTACCGCCTGAAATTTGGCGATACTCAGTTTCGTCACCATAGCGTACGCCTTTCGGAAGGCCAGCTTCTTCCATGTTCTTCCAGCCAGCGAGGTAAGGGCGCAGACGGAAGTAAAAAACGTGCGGGTCACACATGTCAAACATGCGCATGAGCGTGGTAGTAAGACCATCGATGGCCTCTGCTAGCAGCTGTAGATTCTTAACCACAACCTCTGGTTTATCGTCGCGACAGCCCTGGATGGCTGCCAGGCCTGTGGTCAGACACGGTGCACCCTGGCGCTCAATCGCAGTACTTACCAAATAAAACCAACTTTCATCAATGGATCCGGTAAATGTGTTAAGAGTAGCTATGTTGTCAAGGGTCCACTTCTCCGGGCTGTCCACGGGAAAAAGTGTCTTAAAGTTCCAAAGACAGACGCCAGCGTATGAGCAAATAGGAGGAAGGTCAAAATGAGCGCTGACCGCAAGCCATGGCTCAGCCAACTGCTTCGGGATGTGGTCTGACGGGACATCGCCAGCCCATACATAGGCATGTGAAATAAAGGAAAGTATCGAGACAGCGCGTTGCCATTCAGGTTCGTCTTTTAGCCGTGTGGTGTCAAGATGTGGCATGGCGTCTACGAGTGGGCGAACCTGCCGGGTAAGCACGAGAGCGGGGAGATTCTCAACAATGTCCTCCCAGGCATCAAAGTAAGAGTTGAGCCGGCGAATAGGAAGGGTCTCGGGTAAAAAGCCTGTAAGTGGCGAAACGTCGTAGTCCTTAAAAACGGGGAGTTCTTCCAACATGATGGTTATGATAAGTGTGTAATCGATCGGATTGTGATAATGATGCGAGGGGTAACAAGAAGAAATGGAAACAATTTTTTTTTTGAATTTTTCAAATCAAATAAATTTTGAAAAAAAAAAAAAAAAGTTTATTTTGACTAAGCCGGACTTTGAACAAACCTTTCGAGTCAGATGATTGTCAGCCAACAATTAAACTTGTAGCAATATGTCTGTTGACTAATGCTCGAATATTCCTGGAAAATTCTGTTAAAATATTTGTTTTTTCTTTTTTTTTTTACTTTTGGTCAACCGAAATTTGACAATAAGAAAAAAATTAGAACCAGGTGAAAACTGGTAGCGGCTATGTTATACTATAAAACTTTCAGGATGCAGGTAAAATTAATTTTTTTTTTTTTTTTTTTTTTTTTTTTGCTTTATTTGATGATGCAATTTTTTGAACTTCGAAAAAAAGAAAAAGGACTTAAAACTTAAAAATATTTGCATCACGTGATTATAGATTACGTTTTTGTTGACAAAGTTTTGTTTTTCACCAACTCCAGACACTTTTTTTGATCGGGCCTTGAAGACCCCTTAAAATCATTAATTCTTTGACAAGGTTGTTGAAGCAATACTGGTTATAAGGTTTAATAGTTAACTGAAATTTGAGTTATAAAACGGTTAAAAGACTTTTCAAACAGTTTTATATAATGTCTAGTTGATGAAATACCGGTCTAGGGCTGCATGTTTATTATTATTGTTTTTGTTGTCAAACAAGCAGGGTGCTGTTTTTTTTTTTTTTTTTTTTTTTCTGTGTCACGTCTTATTTAAACCACTCATATGTTGTTCCGAATACTATAATATCTCCGTTAAAGTCTAGCACTTTTTAAAACTTGGTCAAGTTTTCCTGAATTTCAATTGGCTTAGTATTATTAACAGTTAAACAATTTGAACGTGCAACAACATCAAAATATAGCTCTGTAACCTGTTGTTAATAGTTTATATTGCCTCTCAGCTGGACCAACGAAAACCGAAAATCAAATGCTGTTGATTACAACACGCGCTTTTTTCTGTTATGAATACAAAAAGTATCAGAAATGAGTGCCACCGGCTTCAAGATAACCAAAAAAAAAAAACCCATATAATGACATATAGTACTAGTTTTCATGTCTACATGAACAGGATTGTAATAATGTCTGATACTGGCGTCTCCCATGATTAATATAAAGTCACAGCAAAAAAGTAATCTGGAGTAGAAAAAAAAATTGTAATCTGTGACCAGTTCATGCCCGATACCAGTCTCTTTTTACACAGAAATTTGATTTTCTAATAGCAGCAGCAACAGTAATAATAGTTGAGTTTTCAACTTATGTCATACTGGCAACATAATACATCATTAAAACTGGAACGAGCACGTGAAATATGATAAAAACGTAAATGCCTCTCGAGTGACCATGTTCCGACGCTCACTAAAAAATTGTAGAAGTTTCTATAAGTCATATCACAAACTCATTGTTTACAAAAGTCGCTATCAATACATTAAACGATAAACTAGCAGTTACACTACACGGAACAAAACGGAAGTATATGCGATAAAAATCGGAGGTCTTTTTTTTTTTTTTTTTTACTAGAATTCGATTCACTAGATGGTTACTATGAGAAAATTATTTTTACTTTAATATCCGTGTTTGACAATTAACCAAATGGTGCAATTTTTTTTAAGCACGCAAATTTGACTCCTGAAATTTTCTGCTCCGGGGCCAATGCACGTTCTCTGCTACGCCTGTCAATATCATGAATTTATCCGATTTACTAGAATGCCCTTGAAAAAAAAAATACATCATTGATACTGGATCGAGCAAAAAGATAGACGTTAACGGTTAATTTATATGCACTCATTATAATCTAATTTACAGACGGTTACAATACACCATCATTATATTGATAGTACTTGTGGTTTTTTATTTACTCATTTTATTATTACTTAAAAGCTGATACCATCATCACTTGTACAACTTAGCATCATCAATAACGTGCAAAAGACAAAGTTTATAGAACTGGGAAAATGGAAGGTATTTATTGATTGGTAGTTAATTTTATGTAGAAAAAAAAACATAATCTTTTTTTTTTTTTTTTTAATTGAGAAGACAACTTCAAACAGCCAAAGAAACTCATCATGACACAAAAACTTGAAAAAATGATAATTAGATTGCACAATTATAATTTTTTGTAGTCTTGTGGTGCCAAAAAAAAAACACTAGAGAAACACAGCTATTACTATCGGGGCATTTCAACCCTTGCAACATCCCATAAGGGTAGACAGCTATCAAGTTAAACCGAATCTCCGTCTAACTGCGTTTTTTAAACTCTTATATTTTTGAAACACAATACTGATGGATGATAAGCTTCTGCGCTTAAATTTATGATAATAATAGTGATAACAGCAATAATAATGTGTCAAGTTGACTTAATTCAAATCAAAAAAGCTGTTAACTTCTAGAAGAACATTTATCATACAAGTTAATAGAAATAGACTTAGAAGAATTTTTTTTATATAAACAATAAACAAGGATATATACATTATTATAGGTCTATCAATGATAGCGTTTTACAAAACGGCTCAAAAACATTATAATGCCTATAAATCACAAAAAGCAACAAAAATAAAAAAAATAGTAGCCATCCCATTTTGCAGCAACAGTTGATCTAAACTTTTCATCAAAAAATAGGTTTTTTTAATAACTTTTGCTACGGAAAAGAAACCCACAACTACCTGCTTTTATGTTTATAAAAAAGTACAGGTTCAAGTTTATGTTGTTTAAAACGTCAGAAGAAAAAAAGAAAAGTAAAATTTATGACCAAATTGCAGCCGAGTGCTCTCACTATTTAAAAGATTTTGCCCATCGGTATGTAGTGTTCCTTGTTTACTGATTTCAATCCATACTTGAAAACTTATATAAAAAGAATTGATAAAGATATCAACTCTTTTTTTTTTTTTAGTAAACATTTTCGTTTCTATTCATTCACATCTTTTATTCTTATCATTTCCTTATTTGAAAACCCCAATAAGTAGTATCTACTCAGTACAATGGTCAAAACCAAATTTACACGCCTTTCTATAGAAGGTCCTGTTGAGAGCAGCTATACCGGCTCTGAGCTGCTCAACATTGCCTCGCTTAACAAAGGTTCTGCGTTTACTCAAAAGGAGCGTGAAAATTTTGATCTGATCGGTCTTCTTCCGCCTCACATCAACACTCTTGAGGAACAGGTTGCACGTGCCTATAAGCAGTATCAAAGTCGTCCGACAGATCTTTCTAAAAACACATTTTTGACTAGTTTAAAAGACCAAAACGAGGTGTTATTTTACCGTTTAGTTCTTACTCATATCAAAGAGATGCTTAGAATTGTAAGTTGTTTTATCCAAAAGTTTTTGACAAATGTGATTTTCTAACTTAAAGTTTAATAGATTTACACCCCAACTCAAGGTGAAGCAATTGAAAACTACTCTCAGTTGTTTAGAAGACCTGAGGGCTGTTTTCTCAGCATTGACCACCCTGACGATATCGAGCGAAGTTTGGCTGAATTTGGTGATGCAGAAGATATTGACTATATTGTAGTTTCCGATGGTGAATCCATTCTTGGAATTGGTGACCAAGGTATTGGCGGTATTGGCATTTCTATTGCTAAACTTGCGCTCATGACTCTTTGTGCTGGTATCCACCCTTCTCGAGCTATTCCTGTTGTTCTTGACACTGGTACTGACCGCGAATCTCTCCGCAACAACCCACTTTATCTCGGCAATCGGTTCCCGCGTGTCCGTGGCGAACGCTATGACTACTTCCTAGATAAATTCATCAATTCCGTTAAGACCCAGTTTCCTAAAGCTGTCGTGCATTTTGAAGATTTTGGCGTACTTAATGCTCGCCGCCTACTTTACAAGTATCGCACCGAGTTGCCGTGTTTCAATGACGACATCCAGGGCACAGGAGCCGTTACCATGAGTGCCATCTCTGCTGCTGCCAAGTCTCTGAGAGGAAATATTGTAAACACCAGAATCCTCATTTTTGGTGCCGGATCTGCTGGAGTAGGCATCGCAGAGCAAGTTGCAGATCACATGCTGACCAAGGGTCTTTCAGAAGAAGAGTGCAGAAAAAAAATCTGGCTAGTTGACAGATTCGGCCTCGTTATTCAGGGCCAAGAAAACCTCACTACCGGTCAAGTACCTTTTGCTACCGATCCAGCCAACGCTGACGGGTACGATCCAACATCTCTTGTTGAAATTATCAGACACTTCAGACCACATATTCTCATTGGCTGTTCAACAAAGGCCGGGGCTTTCACAGAGGAGGTTATCAGGGAAATGAACAAGCATCATGAACACCCGTTGATCATGCCTCTTAGTAACCCAACGCGCTTGCACGAAGCTATTCCTAGCGACATCCTTGAATGGACGCAAGGCAGGGCTCTTGTTGCTACTGGCTCGCCATTCCCACCTGTCGACGGTCGCGAAATTTCTGAGAACAACAACTGCTTCACGTTTCCGGGTATTGGACTCGGCGCCGTACTATCCCGCGCAACTTACATCACGAAAAACATGATTGCTGCTTGCGTTGATAGCCTTTCTTCTCAGTCACCTATACTTACAGACTCCAATGGTGGTCTCCTCCCACACGTTGCCAACATCCGCGAGATTTCTGCTAAAATTGCCACCTCAGTCGTGCAGCAGGCTAAGCGCGACGGCGTTGCGCAGGTTGAAGAAGAGTTTATTCCCGGATCCACCACGGAAAAAGTTCACATCCCAGACTCGTATGATGAGTGTCTGATCTGGGTCAAGTCACAGATGTGGAAGCCTGAGTATCGTCCCATCTTACATTCGAACACGGAGTAAGATTGTGACAGATTTAACTTGACAAAAGATAAGCGCAAAGAAAAATTTGAAATTGAAGTGAAAAATTGAAATAGAAGGAAGAAATATGAATACTATGATAGCAATTGATGTAGCGTGTAAAAACAGAATAAATGAACTTTTTAAGCTTTAAACACTATGAATACTTTTTTTTATTAGTCCGTATAAATTGGTCGGATCTTGAACATTGTCGTTCTAGGACAGCTAAGTTTGGTGAATATGTCGATCGCCTCACACGTGACAATTTCAATAGTTTCCTTGTTGAGAAAGGGACTATTACCTTGCTAATATCTGGATTTTTTTTTTTTTTTCATTCTCAAGGTCTTATCATGAACAGCAGTAACAAAAGGCACTGACAAAAGAAAAAAATAACAATAACCCTCATCTAGATGCCTGAATTGGGAGAAGTAGCACATGCGACAGCTCTGTTGAGACGGTTTCTCACTGGCAAAGTCATAAAGTCTGTCATCTCTCAAGACGATTCGATTGTGCTCGTCACGCCTTTAACCAAATCAGTTTTGGAAACGTCGCTAACAGGCCTCAAGGTTCAGTCATTTGATCGCCATGGCAAAATCTTTTGGGCTTCGTTTGAAGATTCGCCCATGAAACTTTTGATGCATTTTGGTATGACTGGTTGGGTTGTAATCAAAGGCTACACTACTGAACATATTATAATGGAAAACGGTGGCGACAAAAAGGCACTAGAAAAAAGTAGTGAGAGCACTGAGGTTATAGAGACTGTACCTCAAGTTATAGAGGCTCCCGACCAGGAATGGCCACCCCGGTTTTGGAAGTTTTTGATAACTACAGAGGATGGTACTGAGATGGCATTTGTAGATGCTCGACGACTGGGTAGAGTTCGGCTTTTAACTGCAAAAAGTACCTCAGATTTAATGAGCCAAGAGCCGCTTGTTAGGAGTGGACCAGACTATTCGATTCCAGACTCTGTTGACAAACCTATTCTTACAAAACCCGCATTTCTGGCGCTGCTAAAGTTGCGTAGTGCCGCAATCAAGTCGTTTTTGATGGATCAAGCGTTTTTTGCAGGAATTGGAAATTGGGTTGCTGACGAATTGTTGTTTCAAGCACGGGTACATCCAGCGCAACCAACAAACACAATTCCAGAAGACAAGGCTGAACTTCTTTACGATAAGCTTGTCAGTGTCTGTTCCTATGTTGTCAAAGTTGAAGGCAATACTCAGGCATTTCCCAAAAACTGGCTCATGCTGTACCGGTGGGGGAAAACGCGCGCAAAGAAAGAAGTCCAGAAAACTCATGAAGGTTATCCAATAAGTTTCGTTACAGTAGGCGGGCGGACTAGCTCTTATGTAAGCGAGCTTCAGAAGCTGCTTGGTACCGGAGGGAACAAGCGAAAAAAGACTGACGCCATTAAGAAGGCAATAATAGAGAAAGACGAAGAAGAAAAGAGCAAGTATTTTCAAATCAAGCCAGCTAAGAAAAGGGCTAAGCAGGTGAAGATCGAAGAAGCTACAATTAAAGTGTCTTCAAGTCCCGAAAAGACACTGCGAAGAACACGATCGTCTAATCGAATAAAGACTGAGACCCAACCATGATAGACATATGTAGGACCTAAATTGGCCTTTTTTTTTATTTTATTTTATTAATAGACTTTTTTTTAATCGTTTTATGAGAATTGATGTTTTAAAAGGCAATAAATTAATTTTTTTTTTTTTTTTTTTTTTCAATTGCTTACAAAAAAACCTGCAGTTTGAAAACTTTCTTCAACAGCTATGATTGTGGCCATGTAAGTCTTCGGTTCAACTTTACCAGTTCAAATTCTACCATGTTGATCAGCCCAGACCGGCATAATCGTACCATAATGTATCAGTGACAGCACTTTCTCCAGATTTCAGTACGGCAGAAAGGGTACCTTTTATTGCTGGCTATTTGCAGAAACATCTGAAATGCTCATCAGGAGACTTGTTTTTTTGTTGCATTTTGCTCGTGTAAGCTTTTTATTTTTCTTTTGTTCGTTTCCAGGCTGCCGCTGATTACCAAAATAAATAAAAATATCATTTTAAAAAAAAAAACATGTTATGAGCTCGAGACCTCTTTTATTCAGTATAAATAGAACACTGAAATTTATATTTTTATATATTTCTTTCCCTTATTTTTTTTTTCGTTCTTCTTTCTCTATCATCTTAAATATCTTCATCCACATATATTATGACTGTCCATCACATGAAAACCCGTCTCTCAGTCGAGGGTCCAATTGATTGCCCATTCACTGGCCGTGATTTGCTCAACAATCCCGCCTTAAACAAAGGTACTGCATTCTCTTTTAAAGAACGCGAGGAATTTGACATTGTAGGCCTACTTCCCGTACATGAGAACACCCTTGGTAAGTCAATTGTTCATTTACTGTAGGCAGCTCCTATTGATTTTTTTTTTTTTACTAACTCAATTGCTTTCAGAGGACCAAGTTGAGCGTGCATATGATCAATTCAAAAAATGCCCCGACGATCTTGCAAAAAACTCTTTTTGTCAAAGTATGAAAGATCAAAACGAGTGTCTTTACTATAGAATGCTGCTCACCCATATCAAGGAGATGTTTGGCATCATCTATACTCCTACTCAGGGCGATGCCATCGAGATGTACTCCCACCTGTTCAGAAGACCAGAAGGCTGCTTCCTTGACATCACCCGACCCAGTGTAGAGGAAATCATCAAGCGTTTGTCAGTATTTGGCAACGATGAGGACATTGACTACATTGTTGTCTCGGATGGTGAGTCAATTTTAGGAATTGGCGACCAGGGCACAGGTGGAATTGGAATTTCTATTGCTAAACTAGCGCTGATGACTCTGTGCGCCGGTATTCACCCGTCACGTGTAGTTCCCGTTATTTTGGACACAGGTACTAGCAGACAAAGTTTGCTTGACGACCCTCTGTATCTAGGCAACAGATTCCCTCGTGTTCGTGGTGAAGCATATGACACATTTATTGATAATTTCGTTAAAGGTGTCAAGATTCAATTTCCCAATGCTGTTCTTCACTTTGAAGATTTTGGTGTAAAAAACGCACACAAAATCCTTGACAAATATAAGGGTGAACTCGCTTGCTTCAATGATGACATTCAAGGCACTGGTGCTGTTACCCTCAGTGCAATTACTGCCGCATTGAAAACAGTTAAAACAGATATCAAAGATGTCCGAATTTTAGTGTTTGGAGCTGGTAGTGCCGGTATGGGTATTGCAGAGCAAATTACTGATCATCTTCTCACTAAGGGGCTTACTGAAGAAGAAGCCAAAAAGCACATTTGGCTTATTGATAGAGAAGGTCTTTTAACTACCAAGAGTACCAACTATTCTGAGTTTCAAGCCAGTTATCTTGTTGATGCTAAGGAAACTGAAGACATTGACACAACATCACTAAAAGAAATCATTAGCGTCTTCAAGCCTCATGTTCTCATTGGTTGCTCAACTAGCCCCGGTGCCTTCACTGAAGAAGCTATCAAAGAAATGAATGCACATGTTGAGAGACCCATTATCTTTCCTTTGAGTAACCCGACTCGTTTGCATGAAGCAGTTCCTTCTGACCTTATTAACTGGACTAATGGTTCCGTTCTCGTTGCCACAGGCTCACCATTCCCACCAGTTCATGGTCGCATTATTTCAGAAAATAACAACTGTTTTACTTTCCCTGGTATTGGTCTTGGTGCCGTGTTGTCTAGAGCGACGCACATTACCAAAAACATGATTGCTGCCTGTGTTGAATCGTTGTCGTCGCAATCGCCTATTTTGACTGATCCCCAGGGTGGTTTGCTTCCTGACATTTCCAACATTCGCGAGATTTCTGCTCATGTGGCAACATCTGTTGTCAGACAGGCAGTGAAAGATGGTGTTGCTCGCGTTGAAAACGAGAAGATTCCTGGTACTGACACTAACGTCAAGGTGCCTGAATCGTATCCTGAGAGACTTGCCTGGGTCAAGTCGCAAATGTGGACACCTAGCTACCGTCCATTAAACAAAATTATCCTCAAAGACAAGGAAGATGATGAAGAATAATCTTTTTTTTTTATTTAAGAAAAAGGAATTTGATGTAGTTATTTGAATAAATAAATATATTTATAATTAATTGACAAAGTGCAACAATTTTATAACAGTTATCGAAGAACATGAAAAAACAAAATCATGACAGAAAATAAAAGATTAAACCCTCCCTCTCTTTTTTTTTTTTTTTCCAATAATCCTTACAAATACGAATAATAAGATAGCCGATTCTAATACAACACACGTTCTTTCATTACATTTCTTGTTTTTTTTTTTTTTTTTTTTTTTTCATGTGCTAAGCTAAAACCCGAAATTAAAACCAACTTACCAACAGAAAATATCAAAACTTTGAAAAATTTTCAACATCCTGTGTTAGTAAAGAAATAGATTAAACAAAAAAAAAATCTTTAGTTTTTTTGCTGGCAAGCGAATATTGCTAGGCGATAATACTGAGAAAGTGTGTAGATGTATAAATTGGCATTATCTGTTAATCATTAAGAGCTCTTGACTTATTGATGCCTCTAGAGCCTATAGTGCTATGAAAATCTTTTGCTTAAATTTCATATTCAATAGTTTTTAATTGATTAAAATCTAGTGTATATACTCAAATTACAAAAGAAACAAACTCAGGATACATTACAACATCTAGGGGAATCTCCAACCTTCCACTATTTTTCTTTAGTTCAAACCAGACAGCATCAGGGTTGATACTGTTTAAACCACTTTCCAGCTCCTTGTAATCCTCCAAATAAATACTGGTGCTTTCTAAAATATCGTAAAACACAGTTGTCTCTAATCGCGTGTACTTTGTAATCAGCGCAAGGCAATTTAGAACCGCAGAGAGAACACGTTTTTCGGAGGAAAATTTCGGGTACTCCACACGACGAGGAAGACCTTCTGTCATCATTGTCCCACGCTTATGGTTTCTGCCAACTGCTGGCAACAGCGACTTGAGCTTTCCCCAAACTGCTGTTACACGTGTGGTCATAAAGTCGCGGGCGTGCTGACAAAGCTGGCCTATCAGTTTCAACGCGGCTTCTAGAATAAACACCTCTGTATCGTCTAACTGAGACACAATAAACGGCCAGATATTATTTACAGTTGGAAGGAATAGCTCCTGATTTGAAGCTAGCACCGGAAGAGCAGTTGATGTCAACTGCAGTAGCTGGTTGCGCAAACTTGCAGACTCGTGTGTCAAAAAGCGGTCAGTATAACCAACAATTTTTTCAATCTGCTCATAGAATGCCTTAGGAACAGGTGATTTCCACTTTTTGAGCTCTTGCTCTTGCGGATTATCAAGTGATGTTGTAGGGTTAACATCTTTTTCTTTGAAATCTAGATAGTCCTGATCCTCCTCATCGCTATCTACTTCGGTAATTTCGTTTTTCTGCTCGGATTTGAACGGTTTACCATCATGTTTCAAGAAATCGGAATTAAACCCATCCTTACCTTCAAAATCAGGCACCTGCAGCTTAGTGTCAAGAGCTTCTAACAGGCTGCTAAAAGAAGAGATGTATTTAAATCTTGAATTAATAGTGGTCGAATCTTCCTGAGATGGACCTTCAAGCAGCTTTTCATTGTATTTCTTGCCTGTTTCTTCTACCATCGATTCCAGTGCTTGAAAAACACCGGTAGTAATAGAAGAATATCCATGAAAGTTATCTAAAATACTGAAAAGAGAGCCAATAACATCATCTAGGTATGGTATGATTGCGACACCGGATAATTTAATCAGTGTTGCTAGAATTACAGGACCTTGTACAGAAAAGTCCAAAGTGTTTAGTTTAATTGAAAGTGTGTCAATAATGTAGTCAGAATTCTCAACCAACATTGCCCTGACATCAGAATAATTGCAGCTTCGAGCTACAGAGATAATTGTTTGTTGTGCAGTCGTCCTTACAACTGAACTGGAAGAGCCAAGAGAGTTAACAAGTCCATAAAGCACATCCATAAGTTCACTTTGAAAATTTGCTCCCATATAAGTTGCAACATGCTGGATACCTTGGAGTGCAACACATAGAAGAGCGTCATCAAATCTTTCGTAGCACTTGATTAGATCCAAGGAGGAAGAAACTCCATTCAAAACCTCACTGCAAAAAGTATAAATTTCAATTGCTGCATCATCTTTTTGAAATCTAGTAAGTTCTCTGTTATTTGAGTAACCATCAGTTGTAAGCCATTGATCAATTTCATGCGACCCTTCATTAGAAACCAAACCCTTGAAAATATTAATAGACATCCAGGCTAGTAAAACCTTAGAAGAAGGAACTTGTGTTTCTTGAACTTGCACCATCAAATTTTCAAAACTAGCCGTGGATGAAGTTATAGAACCAAAGTATGAGAGCGTTTGAACAAGTTCAATCTCAACCAAATCATTAACCAAATTAAGTCCGAGATCTTTGAATAACCCAATGTTTTTGCTAGATGATATTAGTTCTGTAGAAGTCGCAACATTCACTAGCTCATTTTGTTGAGGTAAGAGTGTCGGAAGAACTTTTGAAGATGCCTTTAAACTTAAAGCTTCTTGCAAAATTTTGAACAATAGTGACTCAAAATATTCAATATCAGTAGCAGAAGATGATGAAAATGAAGAAAGAAGCTTTATACCAGTAACTGTGACATTAAGAATAAGTATAGCTTGAGACTCGTCGTGACTAGACATCAAGCGTGGAAGAGAGTTGATCCACTCGTACATCCTCTCTTTCAGACTATCACGAACAAACGAGTTGCTTTCCAGTAGAGTTCCAAACTGGAAAAGTGCATCATCTACTAAAGATGAATCAATCACTGACTTTAAACTTCCTATAAATAAAATATTATCCACCAGAATTGGCGCGCAATTTTCAAGAGCATATAAAGAAGACACGAACACGTCAAGTGAAAATTGTAGTAAAGCCTTGAGAACTTCTGTGCGCGTATGTGTTCTGATATGAGACAAGGTGTTGAATGAAATTTTAACTTGGGCTTTGGATGCATCTAGCCATGAGTTAGTCCGAAAGGCTTTAACATCAGCAGGTATGGTATCTTCCTTTTTATGTAAATTGAGATCCTGGTCATTGAAAACTTTAGTCAGAGTTACAGAAAACAATTCTAACGCTCTGATTAAAACCTTGTAATTTCTCTTTACACCATTTTTCTGAGAAATAATCTTTGTTACAGCTGAAACTATACCAGGCGTTAGCGCTGCCAAGACGTCGCCACTTCTTGATACCTTCGACGTAAGCGTAATCATTGCTTTTAAACTATTCATTTGCAGTTCAGTATTCTTATCACCCAAGACCGCGCAATCAAGTAAAACTGTGACAGTATGACCTAAAGATGGAAGTTCTTCTATGCCATTATCAAAGACCTTGTGGACTTTTGGAAGACCTGAAATTGCCACAAATAATGAATTGATCGCCTTACACCCCGCAGCCCCAGTTTCGTTAAGTTTTAATTTGCTGTTAATCTTATCTTTTGGACTTGGAGCTCCACCAACTAGAAATGTGAATAAAGCCAATAGTTGTTTGGCGAGCTCGGGTTCTAGGCTCTTTGACCATGTATTGATAATGAGAAAGTTAAGGATCAGAAAGACATACTCTGTCGTAAGATCTCCTAATGCTGGCTTTCGAAGAAGATGAGAAATTGGAAAAAAAACATAATCAGCAAATGAAGCATCAAAAATGACATCTGCATTTTCAATACATGTTAATGTATCGTATAAATCCTTTAATTTGGCAGAAAGCTCTGAAGAATCAGGATTGAACGACTTGTCAGGTACAAGCGTCAATTGCGAAATGGTCACACATTGATCTTTTACCTTCCAAAGGTGTTAATAAACTTCTGAACACAATATAAAAAAATATTACTCACCTTAAAAAATGCTTTTTTCTTTTGTGCTTCAATTGACAGTGTTTCAAATGCCATTTTACACGTCAAGATCCATTCATTAATCGATCGAGTAGCGAGTTTAAAATAATATTATTGAAACGATGTTAGTGATAAATAAAACACGTGACCTGGGATAGGGTGAGTTATTTCAGTCTAGTGAACATATCAGAACGAACATTTTTTTTTTCTTTCCACTTTGCATTTTTTCACGATATAAAAGCTTGATGTGAAAAATTTTCTTCCACCTTTTTTACACTTTTTTATCTCAACAACCGTTCTGCAACAACCATCATATATTGATATGTAAGTCATTTTTTAATATTGGTCTCGCTATCCCTCATTTTTGTAAACACTAGGAGGAGTGCGATACACCTTTATTGTCCAGCATCTGCTTTTTGACTCCTTAGCACTTAAATGTTGCAAGGATACTCTTTGAGCTTTAATGACTTCATGTTTCTTTTCAGATGATTTATTTTCCGTAGCATAATTCTGACTAACTTATACAGAAATAATTCAACATGACTCGCACTTCCGTTCTTGCTGATGCTCTTAAGACTATTACCAACGCCGAGAAGACTGGCAAGAGACAGGTTTTGATCAGACCTTCTTCCAAGGTCATTATCAAGTTCCTGACTGTTATGCAGGCTCATGGTATGTGTTTTTGCACTCTTTTATTTTTTTTTTTTATTATTTATTTTCATTTTCGAACTGATAACTGGATGGACTGTCGGTTTCCCGTCCCTATCTGTCTTTTAAATGTTCGAGAAAACAAATCTACATGAAAATGCTTCTTACACGACGGATGAGAAATCTTCTACCTTTTTTGTCGTTTACTTTTTCTTGACATTTTTTTCTTTCGAAAACATCTTTTGTTACTTTTTGATTCGTCTGGATTTTATTTGCTAACAGTTGTTGTTTTAAGGTTACATTGACGAGTTTGAGTACGTTGATGATCACAGATCTGGCAAGATTGTTGTTCAGCTCAACGGTCGTCTCAACAAGGCTGGTGTCATCTCTCCTCGCTTTAACGTTAGAATTGGCGATGTCGAGAAGTGGGTTACCAACCTTCTGCCCTCCAGACAGTTTGGTTACATCATCCTCACCACCTCTGCTGGTATCATGGACCACGAGGAAGCCAGAAGAAAGCACGTTGCTGGTAAGATTCTTGGTTTTTTTTACTAAGTTATTCTCAATATAAAAGTTTTGTAGTTTGTAATTTTATTTATTTTACGAGTTTAATGTATTTTTTCATGATTGTTTAGTTTTTTTTTTATCAATCTTCACAAGTGTGCCTTTTTTCTTTCTTTCTAGCAATTGTTGTTAATCTCTTGTGTTGGTGTGCATACTATTACGCAAACTAGCATTTTATGAATTGCAGCTATGCTACATCCGACTTGTCCAAACAACCATGCTTTAAATTTTCATCATTAACAAACAATAATTCAGAATCGTACTTTGAATTAACATAGCAACTAGATATTTATAACATGAAAAAAAAAAAAAAAACAATAATTTACACAAAACCAAAAAGAAAATCTCAAAAAACAAAAACAAAATTAATACGTGAAATTTTTTAGAACCACTTGTTCTTGTTGAGCAAAACACACTTTCTCTCACCAGTAACAAGCTTACCAATGACGTAAGCGGTCTCGCCTTGTTCCTTAAGAACCTGGCTGACAGCGTCAACATCACCAGGTTTGACAATAACAGCCATACCAATACCCATGTTAAGAGTCTTGGCAATGTCATCAACAGGAACATTACCAGCATGCGCAAGCCATTTGAAGATATTAGGAAGAGGGTAGGAAGTAACGTCAATCTCGGCGTTAAGGTGCTCAGGAAGAACACGAGGAACGTTTTCAACGAGACCACCACCAGTAATATGAGCCATACCGAGAATAAGATCCTTCTTAATAGCGGCTAGCAGAGGCTTGACGTAAATGCGAGTGGGGGTCAAGAGGGAACGACCAACAGTAACGTCTTCAGTGGTCCAGGGGGCCTTGTCTTCATAAGAAAGACCGTTGACCTCAAGAATCTTTCTGACCAAGGAGAAACCGTTGGAGTGAACACCACTGGAAGCAAGACCAAGAATAACATCGCCAGCAGCAAACTCAGAAAGTCTGGGAAGAACCTTATCACGGTTAACCGCACCGATACAAGTACCGTTACAGTCGTAGTCGTTGCCAGCATACAGACCGGGCATCTCGGCGGTTTCACCACCAATGAGAGCACAGTTAGACTCGACGCAACCCTGAGAGACACCGGAAACAAACGCAGCCGCGGT
The DNA here is from genome assembly GCA_013305925.1 of Geotrichum reessii. Taxonomy (NCBI): domain Eukaryota; kingdom Fungi; phylum Ascomycota; class Dipodascomycetes; order Dipodascales; family Dipodascaceae; genus Geotrichum; species Geotrichum reessii. The sequence continues at coordinate 16,679 of QVTG01000174.1, read as the reverse complement.
CTCAATCTCAAGTTTGCCACTGGCAAAGTAGTCAAGGAAAAGGAGGGGCTCAGCACCCTGAACAATCAAATCGTTGACGCTCATGGCGACAAGGTCAATACCAACAGTATCGTGGATGTTAGTAGCCTGGGCAATCTTCAACTTGGTACCAACACCATCAGTAGCACCAACCAGCAGAGCATCCTCGTAGCCAGCAGCCTTGAGATCAAAAATACCACCAAAACCACCAATTTCGGCATCAGCACCAGGACGGCGAGTTGCCTTCACCTTAGCCTTGATTTCCTCAACAAATCTGTTACCCTCATCAACAGAAACACCAGCCTGAGCATAAGTAATAGATTGCTGAAGCTTGTTGCTGTCACGGAAAGCTCTGTGAGCAATGTCTTTTCTGAAGTATTTGCCCTCGAAGGAGACCTTCTCAACACCAGCGTAAGCCTTCTTCACAGCCTCTTCCAGAGTGGGGGCAGTGGCAGAAGATGCAATAACACGGCCACCAGCAGTAACAATTTTACCGTCTTTTACGGCAGTACCAGCATGGAAAATGTATGTGTTCTCAGCGACGTCACCAATAGTGATGACATCGCCCTTTTTGTAGCTGTTGGGGTAGCCGCCAGCAGACATGACAACAGTAGCAGCAAAGCCAGGGTCAACCTTAATGTTGACAGAGTCAAGACGACCCTCAGCACAAGCAAGAAAGACTTGAGCAAGATCAGTGTCCTTAGAAAGTAAAGGAAGAACAGTTTGAGTCTCGGGATCACCAAAACGGACATTGTACTCCAACACCTTGGGTCCCTTCTTGGTAAGCATAATACCAGTGAAAAGAATACCAACAAAGGGGAAACCATCTCTTCTCATACCGTCAATAGTAGGTTGCAAGATAGTTTCTCTGATCTCCTTGAGCAAAGCGGGGGTACCGACGGGAGCAGGAGCGTAAGCACCCATACCACCAGTGTTAAGACCAGTATCTCCGTCGCCAATTCTCTTGTGATCCTGGGCAGGAGGCAGATCAATGACAGTGTAACCGTCAGAAAAAGCAAGAATAGAAAGTTCATCTCCCTCAAGAAACTCCTCCACGACGACCTCGTCACCGGCATCACCAAAGGCCTTGTCTTGCATGACCTCCTTCAAAGCAGCGTAAGCCTCTTCCTTGTTTTGGGGAATGAGAACACCTTTACCAGCAGCAAGACCAGAGGCCTTGATGACAACATTGTGGTCAACTGAGTCAACATATTTTTTGGCCTCTTCAAAATCAGTGAAGTTGCCGAAAGCAGCGGTGGGAATATTGTGCTTGGCCATGAAGTCCTTGGAGAAAGTCTTGGAACCCTCCATGACAGCAGCCTTCTCGGAAGGGCCAAAGGTGGGAATGCCAACCTTTCTGAAATGGGTCTCGATACCATCGACAAGAGGTTGTTCGGGGCCGGGGACGACAAGATTGACATTGTTGTCAAGGGCAAACTGGACAAGTTTGGGAAAATCACCACCAGCAATGTCAACGTTTTGAACCTTGTCGACGCCAGAAGCGGTACCACCGTTACCAGGCGCAACATAGATGGTTTTGACGGAAGGTGATTGAGCAAGACGCCAGGCGAGAGCGTGCTCTCTACCTCCATTGCCGACAAGCAGGATAGTCAGATCAGAAGACATTATATATTTATGTGAAGGGTGTTGAACTAATTAATGTTAGTTAGAAGAAAGAAAAAAAGTGAGTCAATCTGGTTTATTATTATTTTTATTATTATTATTATTATTTTTTTTTTTTTTTTTTTACCAAAAATTTTTTTCAAGTTGTATAAAATTTTTTATTTCGAGGAGACCAAAAAAAAGAAATAAAAATTTAAGTGCATTATATAAGCTACATTCAAACTATGACTAAGGGTTTTGACAACGGGAGGTTTAAAAATTTTTTTTTTTTTGACAATTCTGCTTAAAAGTTTGAGCATTAAGTGAAATAATTTTAGTTTCAAAGTACCTAACATGTTTATTAGAGACTATTAATTGTATAAAGTGGCTTGTATCAATTTGGTGTGATTAACCTATAGTTTGCTTTAATTTATAGACAAGACGACAATAGTAATTACTTGGTAATAATTCAAAAATCATATTATACCGAAAATAATGATGGTGACAATATTACTGGTAGGAATTACTGTTTTTATATTTGATTATTAGTGCTATAAAGAAAAAATAAATACAAAAAATTGGAACACTGAGCGTCGTCTACAATGTTCACTCCTTTACTTTACTTTGTTTGCTAACTCCGAATTGCCCACGGATTGAGTTTGTATGTTCAAGAAAACTCGACAGGATAGTCTAGTTAATGTGCTAGGCTTTGTGAGAGAGCTAGACGATGGTCTTTTGACAGATTGTGCTGTTAAGCTGATTTTTAGAACGCTCAAATAAACAGACTACTATTCAAATTGTGATCAAAGCTATACTGAAAAACCATTTTTTGTAAAACAATTTCTAAACAAAAAATTAACAACTGCTTTTCATGATGCATCTTTTTTTTTTTTTTTTTTATGAATTTGAACACACTGCAGAATTTAGTATTAATATGCAGCGCAGACACGTAGACTGTTGACTTTAAATAAACTAAACGAGAGAAAAAGATTCTTATGAATGTGTAAATTTTATATCAAAGTATTTATTAAAGATCAAATAACTGGATTGACCAAGTTAATGCAAGGCTCAAGTAAAAACTACTGTAAGTATAGGCAGAACTAGCAGAGGAAAAAAAAAACACACACACACACACTTAAAAACACCATTCGTATATTGGACTATAAAATTCAGTTGACTTTTTTTTTTAAATGAATATTAATTTAATCATTTATTATGACGTATTTTAATTTTTTTTTTTTCATCGTTTTCTTTCAATTATCAATTAAAATCAAGGGTCTTTTTTGATACCGCCGGAACAGCCACAAGTTCCGTGGGATCTAAATTGCCAGGGTCTCAAATGTCTCTCCTGCATTCGATAACCGCAAAGGTATGCGATAGTTGCTTTAAATCACATTCTAAGATGCTTCTAAAAACAAAATATAACACAGAAGCAAATTGATAAGTTTGATTTTATTATTTTGATGAGACTAAGAATTGTTTTTGGCTGTTTGGATGTTATTCAATAAGCACCTTCTCTTTTTTAATTTTTTTTTTTTTTGTTTAAAACGATACAGTTTGTCACAATATTACCTAATAAATTTGTTTTTATGACATAATTATGTGACGCATTCTGACTTTCATAAGTTCAAGTATTTTATCACGTGGCTGTAAAGCCAAGTCCTCGGAGCAACAAAGAAGAAATTTATGCTTTTTTTTTTTTATTTTTTTAAAAAAAAGTAAGTTTTTCCGTTAATTTTACGGATCTTTTTTCTGACAGTATAATTTTCTCATTTAAACCGTTTTCAGCTCTTTCACTCTTTTTTTTTTTTTTTTTTCAAATAAGTCAACTCTCATTTCATTATATTAGTGGAACTATCATCAATATGATTCCTTATAGCCGAATTCCAATCACTGCAGTGACTTCATTACTGAGCCCGATCTTGCGAACCGACATCAGCCAAACTGATTCTCAAAGCAGCATCAGTACTGGTATTAGTACATCTTATCAGTCCATATCAGAAGACTCAGAAAATGATGTCAAACAGCTCTTCAAAGTCGAGAACTTTAGTCTAAACACTTTCAAAAATGCTACTGAAGTCGTCGAAGAAAGCCAGTTTGAACGCGAAGTGCGCCAGGCTTCACAGCTGTTGATAATGGCCATCCGAAGCAGGTACAGTGCAAAACCTGACAACGATGAAAAGCTACAAAAAGCGATAATCATCCACTCGCTAGCTCGAATAATCTGTGCATCTCTTCCCGAGAATCTCACTGACGCAGAAGTCTGCGAAATTAGAGCGTCGCTACCAGATGAAGTATTAGACCTTTCCCATTCCTTTATCGAAGAACCTTATGCTCCACAAAACAAACTTGAAGAACTAGTTGTCACCATCGTTCGAGCTTTTTTCATTGGTCTAAAAACCGCGGCCCCATACACAAAGGAGATTCTCATAGCTCTGGCTCGAGAAGAACGCAAATATCGCATTTCAGAAAATTTGATTGCTGCTGGCCTAAGCACTGCGCAGAGTTTATGTGGTAATGTTTTTGTGCAAAAAGTATTTGGAAAAACTAGATGGATTGCCAACTCAGTTCTTCGGGGAGTATCCCACGGTATGTCGGTCATGGTAGAGGAGCATCCTCAACAAACTCAGCAGAACCGGTATCGAAAGTCACTTTAAAGTTTTTAATCTCGATCAACTCTCTCTTTATACTAACTATTCATTTATTTTAATTTGATTAATAATTTAACATAATGTCAGGGGCATTAAAAGCAAGTCTAAAAAAAGTCAAAAAATAGTTTCTATATTTAATTCATATTGTAGTTGAATATAAATCATTTTAAAAAAAGATTTTTGATAAAAAAAAGACATATTCAAGTTGCCATATACTTTTAGTAGCTTGAAAACGACATGATGAATTTGAAAAACATCTAGCATGGTAAATATTTTTATTTTTTTATTTTATTTTATTTTTTTTTACAGATGGAGTAACTTTCCAATAGAGCTTGTTAGGACTAGTTTATTCACCTGCATACACTGTTTCAAACGCTGTCTAATAAATAGACAAAAAAAAAAAAAAAACCCATTTAGAATCAGCCGCACATGTTTTTAGTTCAAAATAACAAGGTACACATGAATCCGTACCAGTGTAATAGAAAATTATAATAGCAAATTCTTAGATGAAAAAAAAAATCTGACTATTGTATTTAAATTGACAACTACATATGAAAATAATAACAAAGATATGTATACAAAATTAAACTCAAAGGGTTTTACTTTTTCTAAACCTTCAAACTAAGTGATTTTTTTTTTCCAACTCTTGTAATTTCTTAACTATTACTTATGTTGAATTTTTTATAAGCTGATCTATGTGTAAAGGGGAAAAAGCAATCATTGGGACAAATAAGACATATTAAATCAATACTGGAGATTGGCATGAAATGAGACTTCAAAGAAAAAAAACTAACAAACCGGGTTTGACTAAGCAAAATATTAGATAAAAAAAGATTGAATAAGAGGGTTTAAATCTTCCATGATACCAATTAAGATTCTTGGATCAAACGTATTATATAGTATGTCTTTTTCTTTTTATTCCATAAAGGTTTCAATTGTTAGAAAGTAAATAAGTGATTCTTAAGTTTAAAACAAACAAACAAACAAAATCAATGTAAGGTAAAGGTATTATATATATTGCATTTTTTTAGTTGAACTTGCACTACACTGGTTGATGAAAAATTACGAAAAAAAAGCTTTTCGTTCAGTTTTTGAGTTTGATGTCTTGTGACTCGATAAACTTATCAATACTATTTCATCTGATCCATTATTGCCATTTTTATTAGTTCATGGTCTTTATAGATGAGAATGACTTATATCAATAAAATATCATGTAGATTCAACCAAAATTAAACCACTCAGAAGTGACCGCGCCATGAATAAATATCCTTTAATCTCTTCGATGTCGCAAAACTTTTCATGAATCAAATCTGTGAAACAGAGAAAACCCAACACAATCAATACTGCAATATTCTGGTTAAAGGGCATGGGCGTTAAACTCCTTGACAGACTATGCTGTTAAACTTACCATCTCCCATCTTATTGTCTGGATTAAAATTGAATCTTTTGTGAACTTTAATAAAAAAAAAAAATAACAACAGTGTAATAAGTATCTTTTTTAAAATTTAGTTGAAAAAACAAAAATAAAATGATATTATATCATAAATCCATGAAAAATAATGAAAAAAGTGTATAAATCTTTGGTAAATTAAGCTTAGTTAAAGATTTTTTTTTTCACAAGTGCCACAGAGGCCATAACAAAAACACCTTCTTTGCTCAGCAACTACACACAATTTTTACATTGATAATTTAAAATAATGAAATAATTTAAAAAAATAGTTTATAAAATAAATAATTAGATGATCTACCATTATTTGTGAGTTACAACTTTCCGTATATTAAGTGATTCGAATATCTGAAATTCATGTTCATGTTATAAATTTTATTTGGGTAACTTTCAGAACGCAACGTATCATTCAGTCCGACTTCAACTTTATCTCCCAATAAAAAACAAAAAACTAAATGAAGTTCACCTCGAAATCAAAAAAATAAAAGGAAATCCAAACTACTGAAGTCTGTTGAGGTACTTTACAAGAGATAAAAAAAAACAAAAAAAAACTCCATAAACAAAAAAACATAAAATAAAATGGCCAGGCCTCCAGCTCAACGTTTAAGTGTAGATGCCCAAAATGCTTTGAAAAAAAGAACTATGGATCCTAAAAAACAACAAAGGTACGCTTGAGCGGACAAAATCAAGTTGAGACAAGAACCATTCTAACAAAAAAACTGTCTAGTATCAAGTTGATTTTGATCGGTATCCCCATCATGGTGGTGTCCAGTTATATGCTCTACAAAAGACGTAAGTAAACAATTTTTTTTATTTTTAAAAAATGATTTATTCATTACTTTATTTTCATTTTGCTAACACATTTGTCTGTTTCGTAGTGGTACTTGGTGAGGAAAAACGCAGACAGGTCGGCGAAATGACCCCCGATGGTCAACTACGGTTTTTCAATGAACAAGAACTGATTGAGAGAGAAAGAGAAACTTGGTTCACTCGAATTTTTGGAACTGAATCCTGGACCAACTCAGTGAGACGACGTTAAAACCCCATGCCAATTTCATTTATTTTTTTTTTCTTTCTCATCAACATATATTATTTGTACATAAAAAAAAACCCCCCACATAAATTAACATTTAATTTTCTTTTCATTATTCAATCTTGCTCAATAAAATTAACGTGGAAATTATCGAATCTTCGTTTATCCGAAATATCTAAACATCAAGTTCATAAATTTCAACAGCGTTAGGAACAGTGCTCCATTTCCGAGCTTGCTCAAGGTATTTAGTGTAGTTGCAGTGTTTGATCTAACAAGAAACCTCAATGATTTTGTCTTTTCTGAAAACCAGCTCAGAAAAGTGCTTCTTAGATGATTGATAATAAAAGTATCCATTGAGAGTATTCGTCGCAGAAGTATTCTGTAACTTTTGAGATAACAGTAATCTCAGTATTGATGTTGCTATTTTAACAAAAAAAACAAGAAAAGTAGTAAAATCTTCGTCTGCTTTTGACCGAGATTTAAATCGACATTGATTACTTAAAAGGTTGATAAGATGATTTGCAGATGGAGATAGGAAATTTACTATTCTGGAATTTGAAACAGCAAAAATTAAGATGAAGGAAGGAATTCCACGTCGGAAAATAGAAGAAGGTCGAAAGTAGAGAGGCCTCCCGTTTTGTATTAGTGGGGGATCAGTTGGAACGGAACTTCTAGGTCTTATGGTTTCTGGATCGCTCAAAATATGATTTCTCACAGCAAGGCTATTTTCTGTAACAATTCCTGAAGTTGTAGCCACGTTCCGTTGAAACCACTGAGATTCCGTAGCCAAAACTAAAACAGAGGTTTCTCGTGAATTTGAGATCTTTTTGCTATTCGTGGCCAGAAAATCACATTTGACAAGATCTTTTTTTGGAATTATATTATGCAAAGATGTCGAAGAGTTCAAGTGACTGCTACTCAAGCCTTGAATATTAACACCACTCGCAGAGCTTGCATCAATGGCCACCATAGGCGCAGACTTGATATCAAGCCTAGTACTTGCATAACTTTCAACAAAAAATTCGTAAAGAAAAGGTATTGTGATGGATGCAAACATACCCTTGTTTCTGCATCTAGAACGGTTGTGTCCATAAAACAGTTTTTTTGTGTTCAAGACACTTGATGAATTATCACTTTTTAGATCATCAAGTTGGGAGTCAGTAAGACTATCAAAGCTTTTTGATGAAACAGGTGGAGTTGTATCTTGTTGCTGATTCCCATCAATTGATGCATGTGCTGTATGGAACGATGAAAAGTTTGGGTTATAACATTCTTTAGATGAATTCAAGGCTATATCCTGGTCGTTTAAGCTCAAAGTACCTTTAGAAGTAAATGAAACGAAGCCCCCAGAAGATAGAATTGAGTTTGCAGAAGTTTTACAAGAGTGTCCTGGCGAAAAAATTTTGTCTGAAAAGAGTGAATTAGATGGACTATGCGTAGAATTAAAAGAAGAACCAGAAGCCAAAGTAACAAAACCTTGAGAAACAGGACCTATTGTTGGTTGAAGGGATATCTCCTCAAAAGGTTCTACTGGCAGTATTGTTGACGTGTTTTTTACGGCTTTATAGACCGCACTAAGTTTTTCCTTCACCAAAATCCACCGGCTCTCTAAGTCTTGCTTTTGCTCTAGCAGATGAATCGGAAGAAGATTTTCATTTGATGCTCTATCCAAAATATCAAAACAACTGACAAGTTCTTTAACCTGATCACCATCAGTGCAAAATGACCTTTCGGTCAAGACAAGCAATTGATTGGCCTCCAAGCAAATAGATTCTAACACTTTTAGCCAGATTTCGGAGCCAAAAACTGTTGATGCATATGTAATTTTACTGGTAAGGCCGTTTCGTCTTTGAATTAAATTGTCATATTTTTGTTTTAGGTCTTGAACTTCTTGTGTATAAAATTTGTTAGCCTTCCGTTCAAACATATCCAGCCTTAATGGGAGAAACTCGAGACTGGCTTGAAGATGCTTAAGTTTATTTTGAATCATATTGAAATGAAATATTTTGCTGCTTAGAGACTTAAACGTTTCACCGTACAACCATTCTTCCGGCTTTTGATACTTAATTAACATTGAATTACAGGCGTTGATCTCAGTCTCAATGTCCCCCATGACATTGTAATTAAGTTCAGCCCATTCTGCAGCAACAGATATTCTTTCGATGAAATTTAATATCAAGTTAGAAACAGAGTTCCATCTCGCTATTGCTTGTTCTACTTTTGCAACAATCAAATGCAAAATGTCAATATTGAAGGCAATTTCCGATCGCCGTCTTAGTCTTTGAAAGAAAGGAGGCCGTTTTGTTGCAATTGAAGAATTTGATGATAAAGGGTTACATGACAAGAGTATTGTGGCTTCTGATTCAATTTTGATATTTTCTAAACTAGTCATTAGCATAAGCAAATGATCAATAGTTTCTTGCATGCATGTTGATATGTCCGAGAGTGAGGTACGCTGCTCATATACGTTTATGATGTGTTCGGTGAAGACAAGGTTCGACAATACTTCATTAGTAGTGTTTAGATAATTGTTGATAATGGTAGTTGCCTGGTCGACGTTGAAAACTAAATCTGTAGACTCTACTATGTCAACCTTTGTATAACTGAGCCTATTTAACTTCAACAGGAAATTGTTTGAGACTAGCGTTTGGCTGCTGCACATAGTGTCTGCTAGAGAAGGAAGACCGTTGCCAACCATGTGTACAAACTTCAGGGAAGATAAAAGGGTTAAAAAAAAAAAACTTCAGTAAATGACCAAGAACAACAAGAAAAAAAAAAACGCTAGATAAACCAAAGAGTCAGACGTGCCAAAATGCCGGAAAAAATGAAAGAAAAAATAAAAAAAACCAAAGTATGTTCTCTCTGGCGAGAACAGGTATGGTCAATATTTAATGAAGTTGATGAAAAGAAGTATTTTAACAGTATGTTTGGGAATTTGAAAAGCATTCATTCATTCATTCATTGTTTTTTTTTTTTTTTTTTTTCTAGAATCGTGCACAAAGAACAGATTTTTAGTTACAAAAATCTTCTTTTGGACAAAAGAAAACAGCAACCCTTCTTGTCAAATAGTCACAAATTAATCAGACATTCCAGTAACACACATGGATATATATATATATATGTATATATATAAATGCATGATATAGAATCTCACTATGAAAAAAAAAAATCAAATAGAGCGAAAAGAGTTATTTTCAAATATTCGTCTCCACAAAATTTTGAAAAAAAAAAAAAGCTTTGTGCTCCACAAGCCGTTTTGTCTCCATTATACTTTGGGTATTCTTCATAATTGACACTCGTTACAAAACTTGTCAATGTCCATAAAATCCATCATTTTTAATTCTATTTCTAATATATATGTAAAAAAAGGGACGATGAAAACGTTTTCATTTTTATAACTTTAATTTTTGAATTTTTATTTTATTTTTTATCAGGGGGTTTTAAGCTCACATCTTGAATATCTCTAGTCATAGAATTCTTCATTTCCACAAGATATCAAAATTGTTCTACATTGCATTCATAAGGGTATATTTTGATTCATTTAATGCAATAAACAATTGCGTGTTTTCTACACATATTTATTAATTAACTTGTCAGATTGTGATACCTGTAACTAGTATGTTCAAATATTTTGTTGCATAAAATATATTCACATTCTTGATCACTTAGATAATAAAAAATAAAATTGCTGCACTTTGGAAAAAATCGTAATAGGCTCATAAGTCAATATTTGCATGATGCATGTTTTTCTACATTTTAAGAATCTGCTATAATTTGAGAATAGTTATGAATACATAAAAGTTTTAGAACTTGAGAATGTTTGTTTGCGTTTTTTGTTTTTCGTATGTCAGAACTCTTATCAACCTTAAATTTAAAAGCATTAAAGGTTACAAACCATATGAATTTAAGTATCCAACAAATTTCAAAACCTACGATTTTTTTTTTTTTTTTCAAAATCAAACATTAATATTACAAGAAAGCTGTTGAAGTTTCATTAAGTCGTTACTATAAAAAAAAAGGAAAATTAAATGATAAAACAAAAGAAAAAAACAATATATATATATGCACATGAATTGGATGTTGAACCCCAATTACCAGTTTGTCAAATTCAGGTCCTCACTTTCAGCCTCACCAAAAAGACTAGACTTTCCAACCTTGCCCACTTCGGTTTCCTCCCAAGAAATTCCCTCCACATTCAGAATATCAGGGTGATGGGTTCTTAAGAAATCAACAATTAAAGTGTTGATCTCAGCAAACTCTAAAAGAAATGCATCGTGACCCTCAGGAGAAATTATCTCCTTTAGCACAGCATTTGGAATGCTTTCTGCCAGTTTTTCCTGTTCAGAAAAAGTAAACAGTCCGTCCGAAGAAATACCAATGACTAAAGTTGGTTGCTGAATCATGGCTAACGCTTTTTCTATGTCATCTCCTCTACCTCTAGACACGTCGTGAGAATCCAGCTTTCGCGTTATGGAAATATAGCAATTGGCGTCAAATCTTTTAACAAACTTATCTCCTTGATATCTTAAATAACTTTGAGCGGTAAAAAAAGTTTGTGGTTTGTTAACGCTTGACAAACTACTGGTACTGTCAGAACGGTGCAGAGTATCAGACTTTTCTTCTGTCGGTGAAGTTCTACCAGAAGATAATTTGCGACCTTGCTGATGACCTTGATTGTGAATAAGCCACCTCTCCTCGGATGCGTTTGCTGGGAGTCTAATACCATTAGTCAGCTTTTCAACGCCCTTATGTTTAAGAGGATCAGGGAGGTTTCTACCAAACTTAGATTCAAAACTGTTGCGGGATCGGTAGGTCAACATGGCAGCCATACGAGCAGCACCTAGACCAACAATCGGAGGATCATCAAACTTGTAGTATCCGTCATTATACTTGGGATCTGAGTAAATTGACTGCCGTTGAGTCTCACCCCAAGAGATTCCCCAAGCACTATGTGCTGCACATGTGGCCAGTGGAACAATAGACCGAACATAGTCCTTGCCAAAATAAGCGTACTCCAATACTAACATGCCGCCCATTGAGCCGCCAATTACAACGGCAATACTCTTGACGCCAATGTCATCAAGAACCATTTTGTGGATATTCACGTCATCTTTAACTGTAACAAGAGGAAACTCTGGACCATAGTATTCTCCGGTATCAGGATCAATAGTGCACGGAGAAGCTGAACCATAAGGAGAACCAAGACAGTTTAAACAAATTATAAAAAATTTGAATGGGTCAAAAGCCCTGCCAGGACCTATCAGTGGACCCCACCAGTCAGCAACGTCGGAAGAACCAGTGAGAGCGTGACAAATGACCATGACGTTATCTGCCAAATCGTTCATTTTGCCCCAGGTTTTGTATGCAACTGGCACTTGGTGAAGAACGTCGCCACATTCCAAAGTAACTTCTGGGATAAGAACGATTTTTTGGTTTTGAACAAACTGAGAAAACGGGTTTTCTTTTTGGCTGTCGACTTCTTTAAATGTTCTAGTAGTCATGACTAAGTTTTATTTTTTTAGATAACAAAAGTGAGCGAATCTGTTATTTGGAATAAAATGAGAGAAAAAGAGTAAAAAAAAAAAAAAAAAAAGAAACAAATTGTAAAACCAATTCAAATCAGCTCAAAAATTATTCTTGAAAATATTAGAAAAGAAAAAAAAAAAAAGATTCAGTCAGTAAAATTCTGAAAATACAAATATCAGACAGTTATGACTATGTAAATTTTTCATGTCTTGAAAAGAGTCAAATCATTTGAACGATAAAACGGAGTTTTTTTAAACGCAATGTCATGTGACTATTCCGTGAAATTTTGGGTGGCTTATTATTCCCAGATCCGAAATCGCTATGGGGTATTTATATGACTAAGATTATTTGTAAGCTGGATAAAGTATTTGTATGAAGAAAAAATAACAAAAACATAAAAAGATAAAAAAAAAAATGTCACAATAAGTTGGGTAAAAAAAATGAAATAAAAGTGATTACTAATCTTTGAGGGGAGTGCGCTAAATTGATTGTACGTATAAGATCAAGTTTATTCCTTGATGCAAAAATATGATTACGTGATAAATGATCAATCGCAGTATCTAAAAAATGAATGAGTGTGTATCATAATCTAATCAAGATTACATGTTTCTCTTACAGCCCTTTCTAACAACCCTTTTGAAGGATAAAGATTTTATGCCAGCTCGAATTTCATTCAGTAAAAGCCTTTTTATTTTTCTCAACTTTGATAAACATATAATTTTATTATAGTATTTGATTCTGTTTTACCGACGGTTTGGTGTGCACTTCTGTATGAGTTTTAGTGGCACTAAATATTTTTGCCTTCATCCACAATAACCGACCATTCCGGATTATCCACATACTTTACTACTATACATGAATATTAAAGCGACAGCCTCATCTCATTTCTTGTGAGGTGTTTCACTTGACAAACACCATCATTTGTCTACATTTTTACATTGTCGGGAAAAAAATAACATCCTCTTTTCTTGAAATCCTTTCATACTGTTTACTGGGAGTTATATCATAGAATAGATCATTATGTTAGGTAGCTATGACACTAAAAGTTCTTATTCGTATTGTAAACCTCTTGCTTTTTAAAAAAATTTTTTTTCGTTTTTTCTGTAGAATAATACAGTGATCAACTTTTTCTTTTTCATTAACCCGCTTTCCATGATAATATCCGGGCTGAGACAACTACCCTTTTAATCAGTAATTCCCACAACCAGTCACTTTTAAACCTATTTTTTAATACATCCATCATCTTTTTAAACTACGTTTTATCCTAGTTTTTTCGAGATATTAAAAAAACAAACTTGATTAATGAATTAATCATGCCTGATTACACAGAGATTGATATTGAAAACGCCTTTTTGAATATTAAATTAGGCCTTTCTATCTGGAAGTCTGCAAAAAAGTACAGAATTCATTACGAAACATTGCGATGCCGGAACAACGGGAACACATCACTCAAAAAAAGTAATTGTGACAAACAAAGACTATCTTTAGCATAGGAAAATCATTTAAAGTCGTGGAATCTAGTTTGGTATTTTTTGGGGCAGCCATCGACGCATAAAAAATTGAGAATGCTAGTGACCTGTGTTGTTAAAATATCAGACGACCACAGACTGTTTGTAAACCGTTAAAGAACGAAGTTTTTACATCGAAATGTGGAACTTAAGTCCATGAAATGCAGGCAAATTATTTATGAGAGGTATGATGGGGCTTAGACTGTGCAAATCCAGAAAGATTTCCGACTTGTGCTATCACTGGACATACAAGCCGTCTAGCAACGCGATCGTTACAATATGAACGATACCGGGATAATGGAGAATCTTGGATACACTGGTCTTGTTTTTGAAAGCTCAACTCAACCGTATGCTATTCAGAAGACCTCATACTTGCGAACTTAGACCAAAAATTTGGAATGTATGTCGGCTACTGGTCAGGCTCTAACTTCACTGGTAATCTTCGAAGTTAAGGTAGTACAACAACAATGGGTTCCTAAAAATCCTTATTATATTAAATTTTTGAATGATTGGAACTTCACCACAAGTGAAACCGGCAGGACAAGTGTAGATATCGCAATTTAGTGGCTCATAGAAATCTTTATTTCTCAAACTCAGCCTGGTAAATCTAGAACGAGACTTCTGATCATAAATGGCCATGGAAGCCATTTCACTGATAAATTTATGTATAAATAATATATTAACGATATAAATCTCTTATTCTTACCATCTTGTGCTTCTCATGTTCTTCAGCCGCTGGATCTGACAATATTTGGTCCCGTTAAGACCGCATATCGTCGCGACCTTAAAAATCTTTATTGGTTGGATGATTCAACCCCAACCAACAAGATAGCTTTTCTTGAAGCATACCACAAGACCTGAATAACTGGAGTTATAAAATAAAACATCAGATCTGACTGGAATTCAAGCGGATTGTGGCCAGTAAACATGGAAAAGCCATTGGCGAACCCAACGACAATAGATAGAAATAAACAGCAAATACGATCTCAAACACCCAAAAAAAAATTTATTTCCTTCTTCTTGCCTTGAAAAAACTCTTAAATCATCTGCTGATGTGCGCCGTTCAGTTTCCTCGATCTTTGATACCGCTAAGATAGGGTCATCAACACGGCTTTTTTTCAACAAGTTTAGCAAAAGCCTTGACTTGCAAAACGCGGTCATAGCAGAACAAAAACTAAAGATGAGGAAGCTAAAACAGTCTATTGTTGAAATGAAACCAAAAAAACGCACCAAAGTGGTCGTTGATTTGAATGATCAATTTGTTTAAATCCATAACGTTTTTTAGACCCGAAAAACGTTCTATCGTGTTTTGGATCCTCCTGGAACATCAGAAACTTTAAAAAAACAAAATTTTTTGGGGCTTTTTGCAATGAATGACAGCTTCCAGAGTCACAGGGGTAAAATAAATTTAAATAGTTGTTTTGTTGTTGTGTAATAATTGATTGAAGTTGGTTCTATTCTCATGGTTGTGATGCTAAAAAAAACCTGTTTTGGGCATGACCGGTCGAAAGGGTAGTTGTCTTACAGCTCTCATATGGAATTTATCTAGTCACCTATCTTTTTTATCTACCTATTCTCAACAAATCTACCTCGTACCTAAGCGAGATCTGTGTTGTTCTTTCATGAATATTTATGGAAAGTTTCATAAGTATTGCTTTACATGTTTTTATTGACAGCCAAGGTAACATCTTTTGGGCTTAAACTACATATGTTGACTATAAGTGACTACAACTATATATATATTCTTTTAGGTAACCCTGATGTGATTCGTTTCTTAAACTATTTTGTAATTTGCCCACATTTTGTAGAATACGATTTGAATACCAATTATTAAACAAAATAAAAATACTATATATACAACATACACTTAATTCAATGTCTCGTCTCTTCTGTATATTTTTGTTATAATTTTATCAGTGTAACTATGTAATGTAAAAAGAATAGACAGACATTTATACAGTATATATAGTGTAAGAAAGTTAAGGTTTTGGCGTCAATATGGGCGACCATTATGCTCATACGGCTAACGTTATTTCGTCCATTTATTAATCTACGACCTATGCCTACAGTTTTGATCCAACTATGTTAAACACTTCCAAAGAGCTTGTTGAGTCAAGTAATTTCTACAACACTATCGTTTACTCTCGTGAGAACCAGCCGGTTGTCGTTCGCATCGAAGTAGTTCTTTTTTAAATTTTTGACAGTTATGCTGTCGCCTACTCGTCCGGGCTTTTGGCCTTTCATGCAGCCATGATTCACTATAATTCTGAAAATGTATTTGTTGACTTAGTTTATTATTGCTGCCAGAAAATTTTGAATATTCTTAATCGCAACTATGGTGTTAAAAAAAAAAAAAAAAAAAAAAAAAACTATGGTGTGAAGCATTTGGTCGTAGTCTGAAAATTCTTCAACCTGGCGGTATGATGGTACTATGACTGCATCGCTTAAATCTTGGTTATAGCTTTGTTCTCTAGGCACGTATAATTTGCGCATGTGTCGACCTGTCGCTAACGTAATAAAAATTGTCAGGTGCTTAGACGAGCATAATGCCGACTTTCCTTCACTCAACTCTATTACCCACAGGTCACTTTTTAAAAAAAAACTATTAAACGCCAACTGCCACTTAACAATGATCCTGCTTTTTCGATTGAGATTGCTAGCTCTAAAAATGCAAAGGTTCTGCCAAGCAAGACCAAACTTTTCCACCATGCTACTGTTTTATCAGGTGTCGAATCTCTTATCGGATGGAGAGTTATATATGGTCCTATTATTATATATATTATTATTATTATTATTATTATATTTATTATTTATTATTATTATTATTATTATTATTATTATTATTATTATTATTATATTATTATTATTATATTATTATTATTATTATTATTATT
>QVTG01000173.1:9299-45793 GCA_013305925.1 Geotrichum reessii | reverse complement strand
TTATTATTATTATTATTATTATTATTATTATTATTATTATTATTATTATTATTATTATTATTATTATTATTATTTGTAGATGAGTGCAAAATTATTTTCATAGTTTTTTTTTCGTACTGGTTTCAAGTCATTTTCATACAAAAGAAAAAAAAAAAAAAACAATATGGTTTGTTTTCCCACTGGACAACTAGTTATCAGTACATTGTTTATTGCTCATTGTAAATGTTAAATAGTACAAGGCTATTGTTTTAAACTACTTTTTATAACTATTTGGTGTTCAAAAATTAGGGCTCTTTTTTTTTCAGTTTTTTTCATCATAGTTTTTCCACACTTCAAAATCATGTATGTAGATTAAATTGTATGTGTATATGTGGGTAAACGCAAACAAATGAGGGATAGCGATGTTTGTGACAGTTCAGGGCTATTCATACCTTTTTTGTAAAAAAAAAAAAAAATAAAATAAAAACCTCATTTTTTTTTTTAAAGTTTAAAACATGCAAAGTGGATCTTCCAAAAAAATCATTTTCCAAATTCCAATTTCCATTTCAAGAATTAATCTTCCACCTCTGAAAAGAATGCGGCTTTTAGAACGGTTTTTTTGTTTTTTTGTAGAAAAATATCCTGGGCCGCCTAAATAAACAATACCAATTTAAGCTTTTGTGTGACTTTTTTTTATCATTATTTGTTTTCCCATAAACTTGAGGTCAGTGCTTGGGTTGGTTGTCACTTTATGGTCTTAGGCTTATTGTTTCATCTTCATTTAAAGTTTGCTTAGTCACGCTTTATTCGCAAAAAAAAAAAAAAAAAAAAAAAAATAACGACTGTCATACAAAATTGATTATAAACTTGACGAGGGCTAATATCAGACATTGATTTTATTTGCTATGAATAAATTGCTGTAGAATTCAAACTTCATAATTTTTTTTTTTTTTGATAACCATCAGTTTATCATCGCTATAGGTAATCATACAGGCTTCTAGTTTAATTTAAAGCCTTTTCCTGTTCATTATAATTATACCACAGTCTTGATACTAAAATGAAAATCTAAATATAAACAATTTCTTAGGATTATAACTGTAAATGTATGTGGCAGATGTGCGCATGCGACAAACATTGCATGAAAAAAAAAAAACTTTTAGTGTCTCGAGCTGCATACAAAAGTTTTATGTGGAAATATTTACTGTATTCTTATACTTGTCCCCCCTTTTATTTTATGTTGTTTTTAAAACAAATTGCTATTGACAATAAATATTTAATAAGGAGTAGATATGAAATTTTAATATTAAAATTTGTATGTAATATTATTTTAAAGACCTGATGGGCAAAACAACATAAAACCAGAGGTTTTTTTTTTTTAAATAATAATATTATTTTTATCATTTTATTTGCTACATTTTGGCGAGAGATAGGCGGTTTCATGTATTGAAAAAGACAGGTAATAAAAACTTTTGACTTGAACCATTTTAATTTATTCATCGTCATAGGTATTCATGACAATTCAATTCAAGCTCTTTTTGCTCAATACAGCTACTTTTACTAAGCGTAATATTATCTAAAATTATAGGCTTCACTTGTCATAGCAACTTTCCAAATAGATTTTGTTTTAAAAAAACTGTTTGCAAATTGGATTCTATCTCATTTCAAGTATTTTCAAAGTTTGTATTTATTTATCAGACGCCAAATTAGGCCAGTACCCATCTCATATTGGATGTAAATCCACTCGGTTTTCTTTTTTTGTATTTCAAATCAGTAATAAAAAAGTACTTTCTCAGATATTAGTTTGCTTTTATTTTGTTGGTTTCAGATAATTTTTATCTCAAAATAGTATTCATGTTTGTTTTTTGTTTTTTTTCTACTGTGGGCTCAAGTTCAAAATTTACGAAGTAGAAACAATTTTTTTTTTTTTTCTGTGGGTACGCAACTTATTTAAGGTTTTATGCCCCGAGTCCCATAACTAAAATGTCAATAGAAAAAAAAAAATTTTTTTAGAGGGCCAGTCAAATGTACAGTACCTTGCATGTACATTTTCACAAAATACCAAAAAAATATACAAAAAACAGTTTTACATGAATTTGGTAACTCATTCATACATTTTTTTGTTTTCTAGCCTCAGGTCCCAGTATGTGGAAATATCAAACAAAGGATTAATATCTTTCTAGAAGCGTTTATTTTAAGTGATTAAGAAAGAAAAAAACTATCAACAAAGAGGCTTCTATTTGAACTGATTTGGTTTAATCAAAACGGTTTTCAGATCTGATGAAGAAGTTGTGATAATGCTCAAGTTATTAGATAAAAAAAATACCTCTCCGTGATTTTTGTAATTATAATAGTTAAGATTCTTAGACCCATCAAAAAACTTTTTTTTGTTGTTGATAGTTTTCCTGTATTTAAACAACATGTTAAGATTTCACTGCGTTCTCTTCTGGTATCGGTTTATCAGGTCCGACCCAGATTTTCTTTATCAAATAAACTAGATCAAAAAAAAATTGCGGTGCCACTAAATGATACAACTAATATAGTCTGATGACAACGTTATCTTGAAAATTTTATAGACAGATAAATTGTAATACAACATCAACTATTTTTTCATGAAAGGTCCAATAAACAGACCATTTTTTTAAACATCAAAAACCAAAAATCTTTAAATTCTGCAAAAAAAAAAAAATCCAATAATTCGTATAAGAACCACTCTTTCAAAAAAAAAGATCACAAAGGTTTTTTTGAGTAATAATTAAAGATAGCTTAAGGGCGATACTTTAGGTTTAAGTTAAGTAAAACAATGACAAACTTTTAATTGACTTTTTCTCAAACAACCTATCTTTCTACTTTTCATATCAAAAATAATAATTTTGATGCCTGCACAATGAAATTTATTCATTTTGATTAAATGATATAATATTTTCTTTATATATAAAATATAATTCTCAATGGCATGTGAATATAATTATGTACGGTGTGGCTAAACAAATGTTAAATGAATGCAGTAATTTTTCAATTTTTTTTTAAATATGAATTCAAAAAAGTATGTAGTTATAGTCAATTAGAATAATATTCAAACAATATTAAACAAAATAGATGGAAAATAATCTGTTTATTGTCCTTAAATCACATACTTACATAATTGAGATAATAATAACAAAGACATACAAAGAAAAAATATTAAACAATTAACTGATGATTTTATCATACAAAAAGACTGAATCTTTTTCAGGTATTTACAATTTTTTTTTTTTTTGCATTCTCATTATCTTCTAAACTTGAGCTGTTTTTTTTTTTTTTTTCATTTTAAATCTATTGTTTTAATTTAAATATTAATATTGTCGATCACCAAACTTTCAAGGATTATTTTCATTTCTTGAACCTACCTGACAGGTGTTTACAAACGACTGATCTGCAAATTTGCGAAAACAACCAGGGTTAGGTTTGAAATACAAAAGGCTGATAAAAAAAAAGTAAGTTGTAAGGTACAAGTATTTTTATCACATGACTTGAGATTCATTTATTTTAAATTACAAACATATGAAACATTGTATACTATTAATGTTTGATGATATTTTTATTCTCCTGAATTCATGTCAGAATTTTTACGAATTTGAAAAAAAAATAAAACATTTTGAAGGCTACAAAAATGCTAGTCCCTCCCCCCCCTACTATATTTTTTAAAAAAATTATGAAAAAGAAATTATTCCTATAGTTACCAGTGTTTTTAAAAATGTACTCTGATATTTTAGGCAAAACGCTATGACACCAACATGTGTTCTATTTTTTCTTTTTATCCGACGTTATCCCGTTTTTTTTTTTTAGAAAAAAAAAAAAAAAAAGGAGGTCAAAAAAATTTAGTAATTTTTTTTTCCTAATATGAACTAAGCAGAGAAACCAGCCAAAAATTTGTAAGGCTCAATTATACGTATTAGCATGTTTTTACACAAT
The DNA here is from genome assembly GCA_013305925.1 of Geotrichum reessii. Lineage (NCBI taxonomy): Eukaryota > Fungi > Ascomycota > Dipodascomycetes > Dipodascales > Dipodascaceae > Geotrichum > Geotrichum reessii. Next base: position 41,863 of record QVTG01000173.1, on the reverse strand, counting down.
TTTTTTTTTTTTTTTTGCCTACAATAGAAATTATATCTACACTTTTAGATTCTACATGAGATAATACTAATGTTTTTTTTTGTGATACATAGTTGATTTGACTGTGCATCAAGACATTGGCTATTTTACTCCTACGTTAAAGGATCATCAAAAATTGTATTGACTTCTGATGCGCTTCCATCTGCATGACTCCAATGCATATTGGTTGGTATACAGATTTCATAATTTTTGGAAAGCCAGACCAGGCTCAAGTTTTTTTTTTTTTTTCTAAGACTGGCATTAGTAGTTTTATAAACTATAACTATCTCGACAAGAAAAAACGAAAAAGGAAAAGCCAATACTATAATTCTAGCAGCCAGGTTTTTTTTTTGTTTCTTTCTTTTTTTTTTTGTAGAGGCTAAATGTACAGAATCAGATTTATAATTTGACTTGAATTAATCGACTGGTAATACTGTTTGTTAATATGTTTAAGCAAAAAAAAAAAAAATAAGTATGCGTAGCAGCAATGTACAACCTGAGTGAAACATTACTGCCAGAGCAAAAAAATTATTTTTTTTGATATGATTTGAAAATCATACCAAAATGGGCATTAAAATTTCTCTAGAAATGACGCCTGGATGGATCTTACACTATTTATGGTGCGTAAAATTTTTTTTAATCTGCTTAAAACCGGGTCTTTTCAGTGCACTCTCACTCTCAGTGCCGGTTGTGCCTTATAAGTAATTGTTTTTGTTTTTCAAAAAAAAAAAAGTCTTTACGGTTACGAATACATGATTTCTGCAAGTAGGCTCGTACTGAAATATTGTTTTTTTTTCTAGTTTCTAATTGCTCTTGAATAAAATTTTCAGTTAATTGAATTACAATCAAAGAAAAATAAAAACATTAAAAAAAATCTTTTTTTTTAGAAGTGGTACACGTTAACAAATAAGCTTAATATTTTAAACTCAATGTTTGTCTGATTTTATACTAAAATAATTGTTTTTCAAGTTTCACAAATACTGGTTTTGAATTTCAGGCTTCTAGCGGAGAGGATGGGGGAGGGGGTCCATTTGGCTTCAAACTGTTTGAAATTTATTATATGCTCGTTTTCATGTAAGTTAAGTAAAGTAAGAATCAATTGACAATAACAGTTAAAATAATTGTAAATCTATTACCACAGTAGACTATCAATCATTGAACAGTATCAACGCGTGATCTTTTTCTTTTTTTTTTGTTGTAAGGTATCTATCATTAAAATTGTAGAAACCTTTTTGTGTCATTATTATGTTTGTTGAAAAAAAAAAAATGAGTTTATGAAATAAAATAGTTTTTAATGTTTATATAACATTTGGGCTATCAATGAAACTATTGAGACTAGTAGGTGAATCACAAATAAAATCATTTTAACTGAATAGATAGAAATTTATGTCAGCCATATATATGTATATATATATATAGTGATTTTTGAAGTTGTAGACTTATTAAATTATACGCAAAAAAAAAAAAAACCAAATTGTCATGAAACAGTACAGTTAAAATAGTCCCTTCTGAAGACTATGTCTGATATACCAAGCCTTTACTATGAATGATAATTTCAAGTTTGCCAAAAAACTAAAACTTTAAGTTTAAAAAATGTTGAAAAAAAAAAAAAAGGTTGACTTGACATTTAATAGGCAGCTCAAAACTGGAGAATGAATAATAATAAAAACTATTTTTTCTTCTTCTTTTCATTTGAACTGCAAGACGAAACAATAGGCACACTCAAAGTTTCACTCATCTGTAGTTATGTGAATACGTATTTATAAAATGTATTTTCGTATACGATACATATACATTGCATGTCCCAAAACTTTTTTTTTTGCAGCCAAAATATTGTGTTATGCTGAATTCCACAACTAACTTTTTTTCAAAAGTTTTTTTAAGGCTTTATTATAGTATAATTCATTTATTATTATTATTATTTTTTTTTTCTTGTATTATACATAGCTCAAGCACTTTTTTTTTTTTATTTTAAGCTATGTTAAAGTTTGAGTCAAAATTCGTATTTTACTTCAAATCACAGAAAAGCGGCATTCAGTCCCCAGAAAAGTTATCATATAAGTAAACGTACATAGAGAATACTTTTTTTTTTTTTTCTGTGTTAGGTTACATTTACGTAAATTTTGAAGGGAGTTTTTTTTTATTATTTTCTCAAAACATTTGTTTGGATACGCTCAAGACTTCATCATAGATATTGAAAAAAACATTATTGCTCTTGAAGCAAATAACAATCGTCTTTTTAGTACTACTTGATCTCAAAAAAAAAAAAAAGATATTGAACATGTATTGTATCGGACTAAAATCTCAGATAACTCTTGAGCGTTAAAAACCGTTTCTAGTCTTTTTGAAAAGTATAGATAGTAACATGCTTGAAATCAAAAATTTTCATTTCTTAGAAAATGCAAACTGGTCAAAGTGTTTTCTCTAGTATCAAAAACCATTCTGTATACAGTGAAAGAGACCCAACTCTTTTTTTTTTTTTTTTTTTTTTTTTTTTTTTTTTTTTTTTGCAAACAGGGTTTCCAATCTGCATTATGTAACATCTTTTATTTTCGAAAAAAAAAATCCTTGAATCATCCCCATATTAAATTGAATTTGAACTTGCTGTACCTTGTTATATGAATGATGAGCTCATGGCCTATTTTTTTTTTATGTTCGTTGATTTAGAAATATATGTACTCTAATAAGGGTTATTGATATATTGTAACCTACTGTCATTAACATCCTTTCGTTGTACCAGAGCGAACTTTTCAGTTGGTCATCATTTTCTTTGTACCACCCTGAGCCAAATTGTACACAACATTACCTACAATGATTGCTACTATTTTTCACTTAAGTGGGCTTCCTATTATGTCGACTATACGCGAACTTACTTTCTTAGCTCAAATTTACTTGATAAGTTTTCCCTGCTGATTTTTGTACTGATAATTGCCTTTTTTTTTAAAAAAAAAATTGTTGTTTTGTTGAGTTAACCAGTATGAAGTTTGCAAATTCAAACATACATTGCATTGATTTAGTGATTTTAGGTTGGAAAACAACTCCAAAAAAAAGTTTTAGTCAGCTAGTGACTAAGACAGCCACTTGAGGATCACATATAAATTGGAAAAATAAAAAATTCAGGTGTCAGTCGACTCCCAAAACATCCTCGCCGGTTTCGAGTCATATTAGACATGCTGTTACCAATGGTCTTGCTAATATATTATGGCTTTTGTAGAAGAAACTTGTATTTTTTGTTTGCGTGTCATTTTATTTTTACTCTACTTTGAATCTATTTCCACAGACAAAAAAAAAAAAAAATCTGAATTGGAAATTAAACTACCTAAGATCGATCGTTGGGCTGCGTGTTCAATTGTATTAGAGCTTGTGGATCATAGACTTGAATATAGCTAGTTAGATGTTTTGCTTTTTGAGCTCTTGCGGCTAAGCCTCGTTCTTATTGATAAAAACTCTTCCACTGTTTATAGACCCTTTAGTGTATTAAACAGCTCGGTAAGCTTTAAATTAGGCAGTGTTTCAAGTAGTGCCTGACTCTCACTCTCAGATTTTAGAAAAAAAATATTAACATGTTGAATCAGTTTAAACTCATGATACTAACAGTTGTAGTAGTCTGTAGAATTCTTTTCATTGCAACTACTCTACAAAGTTTTAATTGTCAGTTCTAAGTTGTGTGAGACTTCCAGTAGGCTTCAGCACATTATTTTGTCATTGGTAAACGTCTGATCTTATTGGCCAACTTTTTGTGGCACTGGTTGCTAAACCAGGCTACCAAAACCGACAGTTTTTAACAAATATTTTTTTCCTTCTTCTAATAGAATGTTGAAACCAATTTCAATATGATCACGCACATAATGTAGCTTACGTTTCAAAAGCCGCTACTTCAAAATAATAGGACCTAGTTGATTTATTTACTTGTCAGCCAAAAAGATTAAAAAGTGGCTATATAATAGGACTCCTAAAAAAATAATAATATATACCAAGTTTTGAGTTCAAAATAAATTCATGAATATTAGATCAACAGCTACACTTGTGGATTGATCTACAACTGTTTGGTAAAAAAAAAAAAAAGTCTTAAATCAGTGTTGGTTTTTGTTTTCAATTGCTTTTTTTTTTTGAATTTGAATAAATAAACCTATAATTTGTGATTATGACTTTTTTTTTACCGAGACTCTTTTAAAAAAAAACCCCAAGTTAAGAAAAAATCCCTGCATTTTTCAAGTTATCTTCTAATCTACTTGTACTGGATTTGTTTGGTTGTCAGTAGACTTGCTATTTTTATCATAACTAAAGGCTTGCAAACAGGTTTTTCAAAAAAGTTCTTTTAAATTAAATGAAAAAAAAAAGTAACCCTGAGTTTTAATTTTGAAAAATCATTTGTAAGTGAGAAAAGATTTCCTATGAGCTATTTGCCATGCTGCATAGTCTAACTTAGTTTTTTTTCTTCAGTTTAACCGTTTTGTAAATTTGATTTTTCACATCTCGAAGAGTTCTTTATTTCATTTTAATTATGAATCCTAATTTTATACTTATTAAAAATTATTAAAGTAGTCGATCTGTCGACGTTTCAAATATCTACAAGATGATCTGCAAACTTCAACTTAAAAGTTATTAGCAGCATGTTACTATAACTTATTAATCTCGTTACAGCCTATCTATGTTTGCAGTATCTCTAACACCTAGTGAATACGTTCATATTTTCAAAGAAATATGTATCTCAATTTTCTAAAGTTGAAAAAAACCACAATAAAAACAACTGAAATTTTGATCATGGAATCTGTTTCAAAGATAAAAGGTCAGGCCATTTCATTTAGCAGTCTAGATTTAACGTGCAGTTTCAAGCATGTATGACATGAGTATAATTTGTAAAATGAAAAGATTGTGGTTGCCAAAACTAAGTAATCTAAAGCTATCTGATTGTCATAAGAGATCGAAGATTTATGTAAGTGACTGGTATAATGTATATGTGTAATGACTAGCTGTATAAAAATAGTAAATACGATTAATACGCACGTAATGCAATTTTTTTTTTTTCACACCACTATTATTATTATCATTACTTTTTTTTTTCTTTTTATTTCGTCTCGAAACGCTCGTATATACATGTGTAGATTTCTACCGATTTTGTACTTGATTCACGTGACTAAGTAATTGAAACCGATCAAATCAAACGATATTCATAAAACTGTTTGACACAAAAAGTTTATCAATGGCAATACTATTTACAACAACAACAAAAAAAACAGCGAATAGCTACTAATTGAGTATTTTGTTAAGAATCCAAGGGCTAAGGATAACTGAGGCTCTCAGAGTTCGTCAAGACGTTCTAAAGACTCAAATTATTGATTGATTTACAATAGTTTATGTAAACATTTTAAAAAGTGAGAAAAATAAAAAAGGCTATAAAAACCCAACATCAAATACAAACAGCAAGAAGCATTTTTAGTTTATTAGCAACTAAATGTAAAAACAATCGCAATTTTAATGCTCTTCATGAATTAGTCTGTATCTCTCTGAACCTTTTTGTAATTGTGATAATTAGATGCCAAAACCCCAAATTTTTCAACCAATAAAAACAAAACAATTGTAAATTGAGCACATTCACCACAATATAAACAAATTTGGCAATTAAATATAAAAAAAAATACGTAATTGATGAATTTATGCCTTCAAGATTAGCTGAGTCTTTCAGGAGTTTGCAGCTTTAAGAGAATGATTGCGAGAGCTGGGGCCACACTTTATCATATACTCGGATGTTGACATTTTTTTAGCTAGACGATATGCACGTTGTTCGGTTTTTGCAAGATCAAAACAGTCATTATAACCTTCACTTTTGAGTAATTAATATAGAAAAAAAATCTCGATAATTTTGTTTTCGATCAAAAAACAGTCTGAGTAGAAACGAATGATTTTTTTTACATATATTTTAAAAAATGGGGTTTTCCCTAAACATGTACACGATGTTGACATAACTGAGATGAGTTTCCCGATTTGTCTTTAAGCGATATTTCACTTGAGCCAGGCAAATTCTATTTTAAGTTTTTTTTTTTTTTTGCTCGAGAATTTATAATATCAATACAATACCTTGAGTAACTTGTGAAATTTTGACCTCGCCATGGTTAATGGTAATTTTCATAGAAACATTTTCTAAATTAATATCTTTGAAAATTGATTCTATGCTTTGCAACGCTCAATTTAACGCTTGAAACTCTTAAAAGTAAATCAAGATATAACTTCTATATATATATATATTTTTGATTAAAATTCGATAAAAACATTTTCTTGATTTCAATGCTCAAAAATTTTTAATTAAGTTTTCTTGTTAGTAATATTATTATTGTGCTTCAAAAACAGATACATTTCAACCAAAAACAAAAAAAAAAAAGATTATTTATGTTAGGGCCTGAGCATCTGAGTAAGCTATAGTCAAATTGATTGGCAAACGACATAATTATACGTAAAAGTTTTTTCATGTTACTAAGTATTAGAAGAATCATTCCGTGAAACAAAAAACTGTTGACAAAAAAGGGGTTTAAAAACAGTTTTTACCATTTTTTGAAGGCAAATGATTACACATACTACCCGACAAGCATTTGTCACACACATCAGACCAACGTATGTCCACGTTAACTTAGAAGAATTAAACATTTTGTTTTAATATAATTTATATTTTTGATTTTTAATATTTTTTATATTGTTTTTTTTTTTTCTTTTTTTTTTTGCTAAAAATCCAGTTGTAAGGCAAATTATTTTCATAATTTTTGTGCCGGGCTAAATCTCACCAAGAAACATTTTTTTAAGTGCTTTACATAAATGTTTAAACACTATTTTACTGTCCTAAAACCGTTATAAAAAGCTAGAAAAGACATTAATTATTGAAAAAAAAAATTTTTCTTATATTTGGCAATTAATGATTATAGAAGACAGAGATGCACCATGATCTTGTCATGTCTTAAAATCTTGTGCAAGCAAAGTCGGTATTTGAGACAGAGCTTGCTGAATTGAAAACTATAAAGACTCAAACAAAAATACACAATAAAAGAAAACATACTGAAAATATTATTTTATTATAGCCTTTTTTTAAAATCAGTCGTTGCTTTAAAGAAGAAATGTTGTAAGCTGTGGTTTCATGTTAGGAAGGTTCAAAAGAATGTTACCGAGATCGCGACTTATAAGCAATAAATTGTAATTTGAGCCACCCGATATAAAATGAATTACAATAAAAATAAAGATGAACTTTTTTAAAATATAATTGAATTGTTTTAATTAAATATAACAATGTCATTCAGACATAATTCAACCTCATCTCCAAAGGGCTCCCTTTTGTCTTCAGAGACGGCTGTCAAACCACCATCTAGCCCTGCTATAAATCCAAAATAATATTAAACTTCAATTTTTGTATTAACTATTCAATTGATTGATTTTTTTTTATAGAAAATCCGTTTATTGTCTTCACATCACATAGTCACATAATTAAAAAATTAATAATAAAGATATACAAAAAAGACATGAAATTTAAAAAAAACATTCAATTAATTTTAAATTAATACCTTTTTTTTTATGAACATTTTGTGTGGGTTAATAACATAGAATTGTGTTTTGCCTATGATTTGAGTCTTTCTAAAAAAACCAGTAGTCTTACATGTATTTTGATCTGACTTACATGTCTAGCCTATGCTGTATATGTAATGAAGTGCCCAAAAACTACAAATTAATGAATAATAATAAATGACTACATTGGATCAACTATTTGCAAAGTGTGTGACAAATAAAGCATTAAAATTAATTTCATTATAAAAAAAAAATTTCAAAGAGAAAATCCTCTTAGGCCTGTGTTTCAAGAAGTAAAAATCAAGTATCATCAGACTTAACCTAATTAAATGTAAGCTTGCTCAATATAAAAAAGAAGAGAGATTTCACTAATATGAATTTAACCATTATTTACATGCAAATTCAAATAATTAATAATTTAAACACAATGAATATAATCAATACAATTCAAATGACTAAGGATAGGTAGAGTCTTTAGACCAGCTGTGTTATAGTATACATGTTATGTTAAAACACCAAAGGTACCCCTTGAGTTTCACTTTTGCAATAAACTTGGGTTTCTTTACTTACAACTTTAATAACCTGGCAGCGATGAAATATTAGTTATTGATCTATGAGATGACTTTTTTTTCATGTACCAGGCTGAGTATAGAATATCTTTAATACAATACTTTATTAGTTTACATCAAAACCTATAGTTATTTAAAAATAAAAAAATTGAAACAATGAATTCATTGAAAATTTGAAGTTTCATTAAACCAACTACAATTTTTTTTTTTTAATAAAAACAAAAACCTGGCACAAGATCATTATTAATAAAGTACAAAGAGACAATTTGATTAAAAATTGCAACTTTAGTAATACTAAAAAATTAAATCAAAAAAAATTGAAAGCACCAATGGCGTCACATTGGCATGTGTACACCTCATGTCATCAAAGCTACAAAAAAAAAAAGATTATAAAAACAACTGGTTTTTTTGATTGTAGTTTTTTGTGACAAACTTCAATGCAGAAATGGTTTTTTTTTTTAAAAAAAATGTATCTTCACTTTTTAATTTGACTAGAAAAATGGGTTTTTATGGTAAAAATAGTATTCTTCAAATACCTGTAAACAACATTTTTGTTTAACTATTAATAAATTTATTAAAATATTTATAAAAAACTGAAAATTTGTTGTTTTATATTTAATATAATTTTATCATTAATTTTACTTTCATGTTATTTTTTATAGTTACAATGATACCCGTCTCAATTGTGTTTTAATTAGCAGTATCCCAATTTTCACAAATCCATTGTTACAAAACTTGCTTTATTAGCTAAATTAAATTTTTTACATACTGTGATAACAAATCTAATCATTTATCTATTTTTTAAATACTCTAAACACCTTAATATTTTTAGATAGGAGATTACTAAACACACTAAAAATATATTCATTTAAATTTTATCTACAATTATAGCACTTTTAAGGCTTCAAGATGTCAATCATCTCTTATAAAAGCCAAAACCAAACTTTTGCACAATTTTTATTTGATATCTACAGTTTTCAAAAAAAAGCAGTTTGACGGTTTTTAATAACCTTTTAATGCTCTTGTAGCGCTACAAAAAAAAGGCACAATCAACATTTTTGTTTTAAATAAGTTTTGCTGCTTTAAAATTTTTTGAAAATTATGGTAATTGTGCTGATAAAAAAATTGAAATCGGGTGTAACATCGCTGTACTTGAATCAGAACTAAAAACAACAGCTCAATTATTAGGAACACAAATTTAAACTTGTAAGCAATTTCTCGTTAAATTAACAGTGCTATTGTGCATTTTTTTTTTTGATTAAGATACAAGCATTTATTAGCGTCCAAAAATCTAGGAAATCTTTTTGAAATGAAAATGAAGAAAAAAATTAAAAAAATAATAATTAAAAATAATTGTTTTTTAATTAAGGTGACAAATGGCTGTAAAAAATATATATTTTTTTAATAAGATAGCACATAAGTATACAATATAGAATTAGTTATCAAACCAAAAAATTGAAAAAAAAATTAAATGCTCAGCCAATATTAGACAACATGAAAAAAGCATTAAAGCTAAAGCTTGAACCGCCTGGAGAGTGGATTATAATGAAAGCTCTAAAAAAATGTTTTACATATTGTATACAAAGCCCGATCTTTATAATGATTTAGAAAATTACAGCCCTTTTTAAAAAAATTATTAATAAAGTAAGCCGTAACACTTTAAGTAAAGTGATGCATTTGAGAACCGGTCATGGTGCTCTAGGATGTTACTTTGAAAAGGTACAAGTTTTAGAAAGAATTCATAAGTTTGAAAGTGGGCCAGCCCAAAACTGTTGGGCATTTATTAAAAGATAGCCTCTTTTTGTAAATAAGAACGTAAGCACCTGAGAATAGTCTTTCATGAGCTCAACCTCAGTGTTCTCTTTGATACTAAAAACGGACATTTGGATGCCGGTGGTCAAATGTCTCGATTCACTACCATACCTCTTCAATTAATGGACAGTTTAACAGCACAGCCTGCCAATATTTTACCGCCTTGTTTTTTTTTTTTTTTTTACTAAAACTCATTACTATTAAAGTGATGATTTTTTCAGATTTCTTTCAACATGCAAACTTATTTTGTGAAAAATTCGGCGCCATCGAAGCAACTGAAATGAAAATGTTCCAAGCGCGGTCACAGTTAAGTGGTCTATTCTTGTTGTATTAACTCAATGTTTTTCTATATAACTATTAATTAGCTATAAGGACAATAAACTAATTATAATATTAGATAACATAAGTTTCTCATTAATTTGTTAGAGGGTTCTTGATAATATATGAAAAACTTATTGATTGTTAGAAAATAAAATGAAACCAGAATTTAAGACAGTTTATATTTATAATTCATTTTCAAGACTTCTTTTGTTTAAAATATTTTTATGTATTTATACAGTTACTAAACAAAAGTGTTGCAATTTCAAACACATGATTAAAAAAAAAAAAAGAATTTCAAAATCAAGTTTTTTTTCCCCTTCTCTTTCATTACGCCATAATCCTTCATTTATTACTCCAAAATAATCAATTGTGTAATTAATTTAAACAGAAATCGTCAGTTTAAATAATGATTATTTTTTTTTAAAGCTTGTTTTTTTATTTTTGCTATTTATGATGCTGTTATCTCAGGTCAATTTTTTAAAGCAAGTTTTGGCTTGATTTTCGGTTTTTCCTAGTACTGTTTCAAGGGCAATGAAACGCTTTAATATAAAACACACCCATAAATCTACTCTAACCAGGCAGTTAAAAAATCTTAATTAGTGCTTTGCAACGTCTAGTTTACCATAAGGCTTGGCTTTATCAGTAAATATTGATTGAAGAAATGATATCAATTTTTTGATATACCGGCGTCTGTGAAAACAATACAAAGAGTTTTAAAAACAAAGGACTTAAAAAAAATATGAATTAATCAAGCATATTGTATCAACAACATTTACTGCTAAAAAAAAGCGGTTTAATTATGTTTGGGCAATGAGGTCTTCTAAATGCTATATTTTTAGACAAAACTATGGTGCGCTTAAATATTGTCTTCGGCACTAGTTAGGTATTTCAAACCTTTAAAAACAAGTATATAAACCAAATTTAGTTACTCCAGTAGCGAAAAGAGGTAGAATATCTATAATGGTAATGGGCCCACAGTTTGGTTGAATTGCCAGATCAATCTTCACATTGTCAACAATTTTGGAAACAATAAAAGCAAATCTATAACATCTAAAACTCATGAAAAAAAAAAAATTGAAAAACATTTTTTTTTTACTAATTTGTAAGCTTGGTAATATGTTTTTTTTTTCAAGATAATACTTCAATTCATAAAAATTTCAGCCAAAAAGTATTTAAATTTAAAAGACTTGAAAGTCGATAAAAAAAATTGAGTACTTTCATGTCAATAACTGCGACAGGCATGGAATGCGAATACTCAAAATATATATTCAAAGTCTCACATTAAGTATGCGTACAAAATTTAACAAAGTAAAAGATTCAAAAAGACCGTATATTAAACATTGATACTATGATCTGGTTTTTAATTGAAATTAGTATTTTTTTTATTTGGTTAGGATGTTGCAATGTTATGATAATTTTAAAAACTCAAGGTGTTTTTGTTCAAGTGCTTGCTTTTTTTTATTTTTTATTTTGAGAATTGCAGTCATTTTGACTACTGTATTTTTCAAGGTAAAAACAGATCCAAAAAAACCCTGTCATACTTAGAAAGCTCGCAAAGACTACCTCGAACGTTGAGCTCAAGAAAAAAATGTAAAAATATGTGTGGCTTATAATAATATTAAAGGTCTATTTCTGATTGTGAACATCAAGTAGACAATATAGATTAAATAACCAAATTAACAATATATAAAGTATCAATAGTCGTGATTATAATATAAGCAATTTTATATCCATTGAAAACTAACCTCGTCAGATAAGCTCCGTTACTGGTGATTTTCTTCATCCTGTTTTTTTTTTTTTTTTTAATAGATAAAAAAAAATCTCAATAAACAAGTTTTGATAAAAAAAAATATTTTGACAAAAAGAAAAACGCAAATTCAAGTATAAGCCTGATTAAATAGTTGTGATTGATGGCTAAACATAAGCTGCTGAATTTTTTTTTTTTTTTAAGAAAAAAACTCACCCAGTTGAAAAAAAAAAAAGTCAATCTTAAAACGCCAAACTATTTGACAAAAAAAAAAAAAAAAAAAAAAAAAACACGTATTTTTACTGACAACAACAACAAGAAAAAAAAGAAGGGGTCGGCTGTTTTACAAAAGGCATTTAAACTAAAGCTTAAACAGCCTGAAGCTAAGACTATAAAAGTCCACTCTGAAATAAGATTTTACATATGAAATACAAAGCTAGGTTTTTGAGAAAGTTTGCGTAACTTCTGGACTCTTTTTTTAGAGCATTTCATAATAATAATAATAATAATAATAATAATAATAATAATAATAATAATAATAATAAATAATATAATAATAATAATAATAATAATATAATAATATAATAATAATAATAAAGAACAAATGATAGTTCCTTATTCTATGCATAAATACTCAAACTGAATGCGTGGTATCGACACCAGTTTTTACACCTGAAGTAGTTTTTATCATGATGCCACTCTCTGGGCTCTAAATCTATACTTACGGCTCACGCAACAAAAAAACGACAACAAAAATAACAACAGCCCATTTTATTAGTATTGCCTTCTATTTTTATATTTTTTTTTTTGGAAAATTTGTTAATGAATAAATTTAACAGAAATAATCATGAAAAGATTTTTTTGCTCATTCATCAGGTTACAGACTCTTCGAAATTTCAAGGTACAATCTCAGACACTTTTTTGTGATCACTGTTGCCTCCTGCATAATCCGCCAAATGACCCCGGCGTCCACCTGTCTCTTGGCTTTTATCTCTAGCACCATCGCTACAACAATTTCGGCTTTTTCTGTTGTTGTTTAGAGATGGCTCTTGTAAGTTTTGATGGGTCCTATTCTCTAATCTTACTCCCTCGGTGGGTACTACCCTTGGTGGTTCTCGCAGGTCCCCCTGAGCCAGTTTTGTCTCACGTTCTCGCATCTTTTCTTCCCGCAACAGTAGATCGCGGGTTTGCTCTTCTATTCCCATGACTTTGGCTTCTTTTTTGTACACCTTTTGTGCTCCAGCAAGGATATTGTTGCCAATGGTCGGCAATTTAGATGTAATCCTAAAGTTTTCAAATTAATTTTTGTTAAAAATGTCACAAATGTTATAATAGAAAAAAAAAGACTTACTCCCCATAGGTCGAAATAGGATTCTCAGAAAGTTTTTCTGTCCGATACTTTTCATACAAAATCTCGTGTGTAATGTCGCGAAGCTCTTGTAAATGGGATCCAAACAGTACAGATCGAAGTGCGACAAAGTCAGAGTGTTCAGTATCCTCTACTACACGTCCCAGAAAAAAAAAATCCAAGTGAAGAAGAAAAATTTAGTTATCTCATCGGCAATAGCAGTTTTGGTTTGGCTCATTTAAAACATACCTTTGACTGTGCCCCATGGGTACTCACGCACTCGAATATAATCGCCTGACTCAGGCACCAGTGCGTTAGAACCCACGATTGCAAAGGGCACTAGCCCACGCAATGTGGCGCACTCTTCAACTGCTTCTTCATCATTTGGCTCACATGGAAAGTAATAAATAGGGATATTGTAATCACGGATATCACACATAATCAAATTTTTGTTATGCTCTAATTCATTTGACGTGAGCGTATCCGCTTTGGATATAACAGGAATTACATTTACAAAAGCTGAAATAGTTTTCATAAAGTCAATGTCCAGCTCTCGTAATCCATGTCCTGTCGCAGAGATAAAGTAAAGAGCAACATGAATGCGGTTATCAACAAGGTGTGGATTACGTCGTACGCGTGACTCTTCGGCCAAAATATCATCAAACTGCTTTTTGATATATTCTGTAATTTTATTACAGCTAAACTCAATTATTAGTGTCCAAAACAAGAATGTTCATGAAAAGATGATTATCTCACCTTTTACTATTGTCAATGCTGTTACCAAATCCAGGTGTGTCGACAATAGAAAGTGTGATCGTAGTCCCGTCTGGTTCACACAAATCTTTCATGTAGTGTTAGAGAGATAAGTCTATAGTTAGGTAATTTTGAGCACATACCAACACTTTTGCTAGTAATTTCCATAGTCGTGGGTATTTTGCTATCGTTGTCATCAGGATATACTTTGCCATCACAAAGAGTATTGACAAATGTAGACTTTCCGGCTCCGCTGTGACCACAAACCATCATGCAAAGTCGAAAGCCTTTTTTAACAATTTTCTTGCGACGCATTTGGTCCGGAGAGGACTAAAAAGATAACAAAAGTTAGGTTTAGTTATTAAGGGAAGTCAAATCTTTTTTGATTCGTACCAAGTCAAAAGCTGAAGAAAGACTAGTTTTTACCATTGTTTGGATGTGCCTACGTAGGATATTAAAATAGCTTGCATAAATGTGAAATGTAAATCTAGCGCAAAAAAGAAACAACAAATAACCAAAACAGTAAACATAAACAACCATTTATATATTACAATGTCTGACTTTAAAAATTTAAAAAAAAAATCATCTTTCAACTCTTTTGCTGTTTACATCTTCATCATTGTTGTCCCTGTCTTTATAGTTGTGGTGATTCAAGTCAATCACCGTTAAATTACATAATAAATTATTACAAACTTAATTAGTCAACACAAAATGCAGGGCTGGCTTTATTAGAGACAACTTGACCCTCCACCTGCTTTTTTTCAAGTATCCTTCTGGTATTGATATTACATTAATAGAACCAAATAGATTCTGTACGGCTGATGAAAAGATATTAAATAAATACTCTTTGATCCCGTTTCTTGACGGTCATATTATTAGTTATTTTGAATTCTCTCTCTTCATCTCATCTCTTTTATTTCATATACGTTTAAACCTGTTTTTCATCACAAAAACAAACGAAACAAAAAACACTTTTCACCATACAACTCATCGGTCTGACATTCTCTGACAGTTTCACATCCCAAACGTGCAAAATTTTTGAGTTAACATAAAAGCTGCAGACAATCGCTTTTGTAGATTTGCAACTTTCGTATAGATATTCATAAATCTTCACCCACACTATCCCATAGTATGTCGACACCAAGCGCAGCCATCTCTGATCCCTGTGAGCTCTCGTCGAATATTATGGTGAGCAAAACACCACCTCTGACACCTAAGTCAAACCGGCTGAAAATGCAGGAAAATATGAGTCCAATACATTATTCGCCACGGCAGTTGCCAGCGTCGCCTACTCGATCATCTCCTGGATCGCCGAGAAAAAAGTCGCGGCAACAGTACGGAGATCGGTTTATTCCAAGCAGAAATGGAATCAATTTACAAGCTGCATTCAGCATTGAAAAGGACGACGTCAATAATACTTCTAAATTATTTAATACTAACTTAAGTGGTAGCCGCAGCAACAAATATACAACAAAGTCTCAGCAGGCTATAGAGGCTGACAAGACATTCAGTCTGCTTCTTAAATCTGAAATGTTTGGCGATTATGTACCGTCGTCAATACCATTGAGCGATAACGCTTTTGAGCGCGGTGGCTTGACACGTTCTTTGGGTTCTCGAACAGCGTCAAGTGGAACTGGGGCAGCTGATATTTTACCAGAGACTGCTTCCAACACACCAACGCGATCAAGCCGACTCTCCGCTCCTGTGACGCCCAACAGTAATTTGTTCCGCTATCAATCTCCCAGCCGAAGCAAAGTCTATACATCTTCCCTGGCAACTCCGCCGCCATCATCAACACACACAAAACCGTTTGAGGGATCTCTGGATTTAATGTTTCCTGAACTCACACGACGAAATCTTCCTGAGTCTATGGAAACTTCCACAAGACCCAGTAACTATTCAGAAAAGACGAATCAGGACTTTACATCGCAGCGACACAACACTAGAAGTGATATTTTTACTAACAACCAGGAATTTCGAGAAAATAGTAACATCAATGTACAAGAATCTCAGCAGCATACACACTCACGATCGGCTCTTTCGATGATGACAGAGTTTTTGGATCCCACGAATAGTATTTATTCTTTGTCGCCCATGCGGCCGGAATCGCAACGACTTTTGTTACAGAAAAAAAAAGAGCCTCGTAAGGTCCCAACCATTCCATATCGCGTGCTGGATGCGCCGGGTTTAGTTGACGACTACTACCTTAATTTGCTGGACTGGAGTTCAAAAAATGTTATCGGAGTGGCACTGCAATCCAGCGTGTATCTTTGGAATGCTCAAAATAATGGTGTCAAGAAACTTTTGGACCTGGGTGCCGACGATTTTGTCACGTCAGTCTCGTGGATCAAGCGCGGCACACATCTAGCGGTAGGCACCAATAAAGGCCTAGTCCAAATTTGGGACGCGGAACGCTGCAAGCGCGTCCGCACTATGACAGGTCATGACATGCGTACTGGCGCACTGGCCTGGAACGAGCACATTCTGTCATCAGGTAGTCGCGACCGCACGATTCTACACCACGACGTGCGAATCCCCGACCACTACGTCACACGGTTGAGCGGGCATCGCCAGGAGGTGTGCGGGCTGCAGTGGAACATACAGGAAAACAAACTTGCGAGTGGTGGCAACGACAACAAACTTTTAATATGGGACGGGTTAAATGAGACTCCATTGCACCGTTTTACTGATCATACAGCGGCGGTAAAGGCACTGGCGTGGAGCCCTCATCAGCGCGGGCTGCTAGCGAGTGGGTGTGGCACGGCTGATCGGCGAATCCGATTCTGGAACACTGCGACAGGCGTGCTTCTAGATGAATTAGTGACCGAAAGCCAGGTGTGCAGCCTAGCATGGAGTCGCACATCTAACGAGCTAGTATCAACACATGGATACTCAAAGAACCAAGTTTCAGTCTGGCGCTATCCGTCCCTAACTCAAGTTGCATCACTCACGGGCCATGGCTGTCGTGTACTTTATCTTGCGCTTAGCCCTGATGGTATGTCTGCTGTCACTGGTGCAGGACTAGGCGACGAGACTTTGCGATTTTGGAAGCTTTTCGATCACAGTCAAAACAAGAAAAAGATGCCAACGTTCCTGCAAGAGAGCTTTATGCAGATGCGATAATGACCAGAAAAAAAGACATGACTACTATAAGCTAACAAACCAGCTACGATTTTATGAATTTTTAGAAAATTTAACATAGTATATAAAAATGAACACAAAACAATGAAGTTCAGTCTATAAGTTAGAAAGTTTACGATATTATGCGGAGCTGACCTCATTACGGAGGTCATTGTGGCGTATTAAGCGGGCTGCGGTGCCGATACCCACAATGCCTTTTTCTTGATAATCACCAAGCCACGGCTTGAGTGCATCACCTAATGTGCGAGAGTTGGGCACAGTATTGTAGACAAGAACACCACCAATAGTAAACACAAATCCGACCGGGTAGAGCCATATGATTTCGTAACCAAAAAGTTGGACGCCGACGAGGAGTGCCCAAAAGTCTGACGTTAACAGTGACAAATTGTAAAATGCACTGGATGACATGCGAAACATAAGCGGGGTAAGCGCATAGAGACAAAGAAGTGCTAAAGTAAAGCCAACATAACTGCCAGCGACAAGGGGTGACGCCCAGTCTATACTGTCTGCCAGTTGGATCACACCGCCCTGCCACCAGCACTGCACTGCAAGAATGAGCGTTCCAAACACACCAAGCTGACTGAGTACCTCATATACAGGGCGTTTTGAAACAAGAAACTCTTCGAGAACGTTGGCAGAGCCGTAACAAAGAGTGCTGATAACCACAAACAAATCACCTTTCAACATATTACTTATAGTGTTATTTAAAACACCGCCGCTTTGGCTGTCACTAGGGCCCTTATCAGCTCCTATGAGACTGGATAATATAATAATCGTGACACCTAGAATACACACGGCAATTCCCACAAATTGACTCCAATGGTACTTTACGCCGAGAAGTGTTGCTGATAGAATAACCACAAACACGATAGATAAGTTATCCAATAACGCTGCACTCAGCATGTTTGTGTAGCCATATGCTCTCACAATAAAATAGTTACCTTGAGAGTCTGCCAGTGCTAAAATAAAGTATTTCCAACCACCATCTTGCAACAGTAGAGTTGCACGACACCACCATGAAAACCCGTTGCAAGAAATCGTGTATGGCAAAAAAGCTATGGCAAGAAAAATGTAAACAGCAAGTGACTGCAGAACAGGTACTGAGTTGCCCGTGTTTGCAAGGTACGATGTAAATGTATTGGAACTGGTTATGCATAATGAGAGGAGTTGACCTAGCGCAAGGACCTTCCAAAAGTGTGTCGTGCGAATGTATGAAAGCGATGAAACCTCAGATAGGTCTCTAGGGCAAACCAAGGAACCGTGACTCGCCTCTCCATTGCTGGTACTCTCTCCAGCAATCAATAGCGGAGTCTGTTCTAGAGTGTTTTTCTGCATCAAGCCGGTATTATTAACCTTTAATTCAGTATGAAATAAAAGCAGTCACCAAAACTTTTAATTTTAAGCAACAACTTTTTTTGAAAAAAGAAAAAGAGTTCTGGAATAACAAACACGAGAGTAGAACCCTAAGAAGGCCAATCGTGCGGCAAGACTGACAGAGCAGACAACAAAATGGTACAAATGCTATTAAGGCAAACAGTAGAAATACTCAGTGTATAAACTGCTAGTTGAATGGTGGTAGGAAGTTTAAAGTATTCGAGTTTGAAGGCATAAAAAAATTTTTTTTTTCTTAACTTGACAGTCATGTGAAGCGCGGCACACCGTCGGAAAATATTTGATTTTGACGTGTACGGGTAGGTGCAGTCTTTCGGCCTCAGCCCTGAATCACAGAAAGTCGCAAGCGAAAGTTTACTTCGTTGATGGACTTTTTTGAGCCTTATTAATAAGTTTTCAGTGAACTAGTTTGGAGAGCCTCCGAAGAATTAGTAGTACAAAGCTACTCACGCTGTAACTTTGACGCAATCAGTCTTTGTATCAAAATTTAGACGCTTGTTGAAATCGAGCAAAAATCTACGATTACAATGCTGCTGTTGGCTCCTAGCTCGATCACATCTGTTATAACGCTGCATGAAGTCAAGCAAGATTAAACATAAGTAGCACGTTTCCACTGGTGACAGAAATCAATTAATGTTAGAAATTTTGTTTAACAGAAACCACAATCAGGCATCTTTGACCTAGCATGACATGTGATGAAAGCTTCAGACAATCTCTTTGCGCCATCTGTGATCAAATTAAACCAGAGCAAGTAGTGATAGTGTGAACAGCCCGGTTACATCAGATTTGGCTCAGATGTCTCATCAACAGCTAATATCCACTGGTCCTGCAGGAACAGCGCGAGTTTGTGTTTGAGATGTGTGTTTTTAACATACAGGATGATAGAAGTTAATCGTATAATTAAAACAATAAAAAAAAAAGTGTTGTCTGAGTGAACTCAGTCACGTAATGATATCAGCAAGCACAGTTTATTAAGGGCTGACAACGAGTTTTAAATAAAATCAAATATTGTTGTGATAAATGCATTTGGCAAAACAACAGATGCGTGATGTGAAACCAGATTTTTTAATAGCAGAAGAGTACAAAGAAAAAAAAATATTTAAGGGCCACTAAATATGATAGTCTGAGCGGTGGTCAAAAGTGTCATTTTTTGTTAAACTCAAAAAACCAAAAAAAAACAAAAAAACAAAAACGCGAAGGCCTTCCGTCAATAATTCTAAAATCATCACCATTTTTCTTAATATCCTCTCGTCTTTCTCACTAGAACTGACACTCCAGTGTAATACCCGTATTGACACTTGCATATTCTGCAATAAATCTTTTCAGTTACTATCATTTCTATCAACATTACACATTTGTTCACACTTTCACCGCTCTTTTCTTTTTATTTTCTTCAACTTACCTTATCCCTTACCAAACACTTGTGTCGCCTTTAGCTCTAACTCTCACCAGCCCGAATTCGTCACCTATGGAATAAAATATGGACCTAAATATTTATATACCAACCACGCCGCGCCGCGTAAAGGTATATGAACTCTGCAAAGAAGAGTGGATAGACAACGGCACTGGCTATTGTTCCGGTGAACTGCTTCAAAATCAAGCGTTTGTAATTGTTCGCAACGAGGAAAACAAAGCAGATATTCTGCTTCAAAAGCTTATTGCTGGCGATATCCAGTTTCACAAGCAGCAGGAGACTCTTATTGTTTGGAATGAGCCTGATAAAAACGACATGGCCCTCAGCTTTCAAGAGGCGGACGGCTGTTCGCTTGTGTGCAATTATCTCGTATATATCCAGCGTCACTTTGCTCACAACATTTCTGTAAGCGTCATAACATCTACCGATGAAGGTGACGTTTCAAACCTCATTGCTGGCCCCTTAGAATACCCTCCTTGTCCAACATTTGACAATCTAGACCAAGTATTTGACTCACTCAAAACTCTTTCTATCTACCAATATTCCAAGGAGTCTCTCTGTCTATACATTTCAGAAACAAATTATATTCATCAACTTGTGGAAGTATTCAACGCCTCTGAAAGTCTCGGAAAGCTTGACACTCTACATGATCTCTTTCAGATTTTAAAGCTTTTATGTAAGTGTTTGCTTTTTATTTTTTATTTTTTTATTGTGGCCCATTTTCTTTTCAAAGACGAGACTAATAAAATGCTAACTTATATAGTTTCTCTTAACGACTCGCTTGTGATAGAAAGCATCATTGCCGATAATAATGTTGTGGGTGTCATTGGTATAATGGAATGCAAGTATCATTTTGAGATTTTTTTTTTTTTTTTTCATTGTTGGTCTTGACTAACTAGCTGTTGTTTAGACGATCCTAGCTTTCCAACGTTAAAAGCAGGCCACCGGGATCATTTTTCTTTAGACTGCAACTTTCACGAAGTTATCCCGTTAAATGATGAAAGCATCAAAAATCAAATCAAACAAACTTATCGGTTGCAGTTTTTCCAGGATGTGTTTGCCAGAATTTTAGATGATGTTACATTGTCCAACTTTCGTTCAACTGTGTCTCAAAACAATCTTTCTATTGTTCTTGGTATACAAGCATTACCCAATTACCTGTTTGATCTATTTTCTATATACAAGACTCTCAACAATGTCGTTCAGAAACGCGATGGAGTACAACTTGTGTATCAATTTTCACTTGCTTTGAAAAACCATCAACATCAGCAAAAACGACTTACTTTTGAACAAATGATTTCAAATGGCCTGCTGAGACTTTTTGATTTTGCATTAAACGATACAGATAGCTACATTAGAAAGCTTGGGACAGAACTGCTACTGACGGTTATAGATATTGACCCCACGTTGATCCACTACGATTCCTCTGATGAAGAATCGTCGCTTCTCCTAACAATTGCGGAGTCGACGGTTAATTTGTTTTTGCGTGAGACGGACATTGATATTTGCTCTCAGCTTATAGAAACGCTTCAGCATATGCTTTCTTATGATGATAGCTCAAACATTATGCCTGAATTTTTTTCTTCGTCAGAATCGTCACACGAACTTAGAAGCGAAGCTTTCATCTCAGGGTTTTATGACGGATGTGGTAAAAATTTATACGCAGAGCTTATTGCCGTTAATGAGGGTGAATTTATGAATAAAATCAATCAGCCAATGTCACTATTGAAAAAAGGGGTCTATGAAAACCTGTGCAGACTACTCAAATTTCTCATGACTGCACACCGGACAAAATGCTTTGAATTTACCATCAAAAATAAAATGTGGAAAGCACTGTCATTAATGATTCAATCGCGACATCAAAAGCTTCAGCTAGCCGCTTTACAATGTCTCAAACAGGCTTTAGTTGTCGAAGATTACACATTATGCATCCATCTCACAGAACACAATATAGTAGAAGAAGTTGTTGACAATCTTGTCAAGATGGGCAATAAGAATAACCTTGTTAACTCTGCTAGCCTTGAGATCTTAGACATGATCGCATCCGAAACCTTGAACCCCTTTGCTAACAAAAATATGATTTTCGTGCTAAATCATTTGATAGAATCACGATTAACTGCACTGGAATTGATAAATTATACTGACTTGTCTGCCAAATTGTTTGAGTCATATAAAAGCAACTTGCAGATCGCGCAGACAGTCGATTCGACAATAATTCAACATTCAGGGCTTCTTGAAGATGCCATGAAGCCCATTTCATCTACCGAGACACCTATAATTTATCAATACTGCACAATTGAACCAGATCCTTACGACTCGAGATTAGAAAACTGTTCAGTGATTTCTAATAAGCGAAGTCGTTCTGACGATCTAGAAAACCAAAATTTTAACTCTGATACTGAAAGCTCACCCAAGTTAAAGAAGATCAACATTGAAAATACTTTTGCTGACTATGAAGCCAAACTCACCAACGTTGACTCGCCAATACATATTTTATCTATTGGACCAGGTAAAGACGGACTTGAATATGCTGATGATGTAGTTGAATTTCCTAAAAAAGAATTCGTACCCATTTCAACAGCCTCGCCCGATTCAAATGAAGAGCTTTCTGACTCGCCACCGAAGGTAGCGATTACGAGATTAATTCCCATTAACACTGATACTGGATTTTCGACAATAGACTCAAAGGAAAGTAGCTTGATTGGTACCGACCGCGCTTGTCCTGTAGCATCGCGTCCACGCCGCAAGACGATATCATATAGCAACGGCAGCCCTATTATCTCTGGTTCATCTATAAAAAAGAAGGATAATACGGGGCTGAAAAACAACATTATGTCGTTCGTGCTTAGCGGGATTGATAAATCACGGTCGATTGAGTAATTTTATCAATCTTTTATTACTGCTTTTTTTTTACTCTTAGTTTTATCAATGCATTTAATCAATACAATCATTTATTTATTTATTTACTTATTTATTTTAAAGAGCTATCTATATACTATATTTTTCGCACGTCACTTTGTAATAGCTGTCTAGAATATACATTTAAACCAGTCAATGACCTTTTCAGAGCAAAATAATGCCGAGGCACATTTCACGTGATTTCCCCATTCCTACTCCACCTTTTAGCTGTGACAAATCCAAGCTTCTTTTCAGACTTGCTTAGTTCTTGATCTTACCATCTCAATATTTTAGACAAGAACAACCATCAGCTTTAGTTTATGAATAGAGTATGGATTATTTTTCATCGCTAAATGCGTCGGCATTGGATCCCGATACCCCCACTCTTTTTGAGCTTCTTTCTGCAAAGGAGCTTGACGAGCTCATTAACCCGTCGCTGCGATTCATAATTACTTTTTACGCGCAAAGGCACCCTCGATATCTGTTGCGTCTGGCCACTCGCTTTGATGAGATTTATGGCATTGCCATGGCGCTTGTTGAGTACTATCATTTACAAAAATGGAACGCCAGCTTCACTGAAAAATTTTATGGACTCAAACGGACGAATTTACTGAACACTGCGGCACTACGCGCACAACATGCGGTGCCCGATCTAGTTGAGGCAAGACGCCGACTGACAAAGAAACAGGTGATTGGCTCTTTGGTGCTTGTTGTTGCGATACCGTATATTAAGGAAAAGCTTGATGTTCGGTACGAGCGATTGCGGGGACGGGCATTATTAACCGACATTGAAACACAGCGTGCGCGCTTCTTTAAAAGTGACCGTGCGCATATTCTGTCAGACCGTATTAAATTTGAAATTGACTATTGGTTTTATAAGCTATATCCGCTCACAAAGAGTGCACACCATCTGGCTACGCTGCTGATATACTTGGGCTATCTTTTCGGCAAGACGACGTCTCACTCCGTTGGTGACTTTTTACTAGGCATAAAATACTCACGTATGTCAAACTACGATTATATGCTGGATGATCAGCGTACACAGGCTCTTAAACAACATCTGCAAAGCGATAACAATGATGATATAGACAAACCATTGATTGGCAAGATCATTGACTTTGTAACGACAACTAAAGGTATTAACACGATTCAAAGCACCACACTAACGGGTTTGTCATACGCATTACCGACTTCCATGTTTCTGCTCAAGTTCCTTGAATGGTGGTCTGGTTCAGATGTTGCAAATCGTTTGGCTTCTACGTCCAGAGGTGTTACGGAAGAGGACTTACCGATTCCTTCATGTGATCTTCCTGTACAACAACAGAAAGACCAAACGCAGACCGAAAAATTAGAGAATAATCTTGAAAAAAATATCAAAGATTCGCCTGCAGCTGATTCAGGTCCTATTGTTACACGCGACACAGGCGTTTGCCCGTTATGCGGCGACTCTATTACAAATCCGACAGTGATTGAATCTGGTGTTGTTTTCTGCTACCCGTGCATTTACAAGTATCTTGAGACGGCAGATCGCGTGAAGGGTGGTTTCTGTCCAGTAACGGGTCAGCGATTGTTGCAATGCCGGTATTTAGATGATACTGAGGAGTGGGAAGTGGGGGGACTACGGAGGTTGATGGTTTAACAATTCTTTTTATGATATGAGAACAATTTAATGTACACTTTATTGAAACTAAACAATTCTCCTCATGCAATTTTTTTTTGAGGAAAATGGAGAAGACTCAAATATATATATATATTAGTGTACGGTGGAATCTCCAAAAAAGACGGGAGGTATTGTAGATTGCAAAAGAGTTCGTATAATACAATTAAATCAACGTTTTATTGAACTGTATCCGAATTTATATACTATTTTATTTATATTTATACTATAAAAAAAGGGAAATCAGTTTGCAAACTATTTAAATCATTTCTTTGAACGCTTTATAATTTTTTTATAAATGTGAAAAAAATTTTTGAATACAAAAAAAACATACAGCTTTCGACAAGCTACGAACAACTGGATAAGTTGAAAATTGTATCATGGTCAAAAGTAGAAACCAAGAAAAGTTTTGGTTTATGTTACTTGGCTATAAATAATAGGTGTTATTTATCACAGATTTCTATTAGCAGATGTAATATTCCATGAAAAATTGGTCGTTATCGAATACCAGAATCATCAAAGCGTGCTGACAACGCTAGTATTGAAATATAATAGAGACAAATGCCTTTGAATTCAATGTCTTTTTTGTGCTTTTACGTTATAAATTAATTTATGTGATGTAAGAATAATAAACATATTTTTTTTTATCAATCTACCTGATTATAGATTGCTTTAAATACCTGTCTAACGTAGTATTATCAAATGAACATTAGCCTTACGCTGTCGTATATCTCATTATCTTACTGCTGAGTAATATCAGAAAATTTGCTCGTAAAATTTTTTTTTTACGGAGACGACAATGTTTGAGTTTTTTTTTTCTTTTGACGAACGGCTTTTTATTTCTACCACTAGTAGCCCTAAAACGAAATCTTACGAGGATTTGGATTTGAGCAAAAAATAACACATTCGAAGTATATCAGCCAATATTGGCTATTAAGGGTGGAAAACTACGACGTTACAGTAATTATTAAAGTTCCAAAAATTGAGAAATCAAGAAATAACAAATGATTTATGATGGGTATTTGCTCTGACCGAGTTATTAACAAAGGTAATTACCGTAGTTTATCAACCGGAGTTTTACTTGAATTATTGGGACATGAGACTACGAACCATAATTTATCCACCCAAATTGTAGCTTTCTAAAAAATAATTCATACTAGAAATTTTGTGTACAACTTTGTGTGTTATCTTGTTTAAGTCTCTAATTAAAAAAAAAAAAATTATATGGACAGCAAGTATACGAAAAACTGGGTTTTTTTGTCGGAAAAAATGTTGTTTCTGTAGGTTTATAGATTCATGCTCATACAAACGTTTTTTGTTTTAGGAAAAAAAAAAACTCATATCATTATCATAATTGTCAATTTTTTTTTTAATTTGGAATTAATCCGAAACTCAAACTTTGTAAATTGTGACGACACACAATGATGACTGGGCTAAAATATAATATTACGTATTAACACATCATACATACCGAGCGGCAAAATTGATTTTTCCAATAATGAAAACAAGAATTTTTTTTTTATTTAATAAAAATTTTGTAGCATTATACTGTGAGAGCATAAAGCCGTTATGGTATACATAGATGAGTTGATTAATACGGTTCAGCTTACCAGATTCTCATTGCCACTCTCGAGAAACTTCGGAAAAACTTTTCTGATTAATTTCAGTTTTTTTTTTTTTTTTGAAATCAAAAAATAAAAAAAAAAAAAATAAAAAAAAAAAAAAAAAAAAAAAAAAAAATATTTTTTTTGTCTATCTCAGTTGACTGCCTGCCGGAACATTTTCTCAAAATAGATTGAAATTAAATCACTCGTCTGTTGGTTTGGACTAGAATCCCATTTTTTTTTGGACAGGAATACCTTGTATGTAATATTTTAAACTTTGTAAATGTTGTTACTACTACTATTATTATTATCATTATTATTATTATTGTTGTTGTTGTTGTTGTTGTTGTTGTTGTTGTTGTTGCTGTTACCTTGTCTTTAGATGTTGAATCAAAAAAAAAAAAAAATTAACAGCAACAAATCTAAAAACCTTTATTTCAAAACCATTCTTCTCTTTTTTCTCATCACTTTTAAAAAATTTCTAGTTACTTTCTTCAATAGACTTACTTTTAATTTTTTTCTTTTTTCTTTATGCCCTCTATTTTTAGGTCTTCAAACAACAGCTCGTTGGCTTTGTTTGACATTAGGTATGTAGTCTGTTGTTCCACAATATTTTCCCAGTACTAACCCACATGTCCGTTGTAGACTCAACACCAATGAACGCGACGTCATAGTTCTTAGAGGGCCACCTTCTACTGCTGCGTCTCAATTTTTGCAGGGAAATGTTGTTTTTTCATGTACCGAGCCTCTTTCTATTAAGCGCGTTACGCTTCGGCTATATGGTACCATGAGACTGAAATGGATAGACCCAATTCTCACAGCCCGTGCCAACGCCCCCAAGCCGATTAGATTCGAACGCGTCTTATTTGAACACGAATGGTCTAATCTTGAGGCTGGTAATCGTACTAACAATAATATCACACCGTCTACGACGCAGTCACACACACTTGTTCCTGGTAACCATGAGCTACCGTTTGAACTTGTTATTCCAGGATCAATTGATGAATCCGTCGAAGGTCTCGAGGGTGGCCAATTAGTCTACAAACTAGTAGCGACTATTGAACGCGGCCGGTTTGCTAATAACATTGTGACAAAAAAGCACTTTCGTGTTGTGCGGACCCTGAGTCCGGATGCACTTGAACTGTCACAGACCATGTCTATGGAAAACATTTGGCCAGATAAGATTGAGTACTCAATTTCAGTGCCTGCAAAGGCGATTGCGATCGGCTCATTTACTCCAATTAATATGCATATGACGCCGCTGCTGAAAGGCCTTCAGTTGGGTCCTACTAAGGTGGTTTTGTATGAGTACAAGACACTTACAACATCTCTAGGGTTCAGTAATGAGACCGAGCGCATTGCCGCCGAATTCACGATTCCCGCACCTGAAGACGGCTTTGAAGGCCGTGATGAGTGGATTGTAAACAAAGACTTTATGATGCCTACAAGTTTGTCAAAATGCACACAAGACGTTCAGATCTCTACATTCATCAGCGTCACACATAAGCTAAAATTTACGGTTAGTCTAATAAATCCTGACGGTCATCTTTCTGAATTGCGCGCATCATTACCAGTCTGCTTATTTATTTCTCCTAATGTGACCATCACGTCGCTGCATCGGACTACATCGGGGCCTAATGACAGTACTTATCCTGCTACAGGGTCTTTATCTCATAGTGGTGTCACCAGCAGCAGCAACCAGACTGGGCCTTTTTTAACAACAGCGGAAGAAGAAGTTTTAGAAGATCAATTATTTGCGGCATCCGCCAGCACTTCTGACGCACATCTAACTGGTGCAGACGTCAATGCACCGCCAAACTATCAAGACCACATCTATGACAGGCTGTGGCACGAGATCCCGGACTCTTCTATTGAGACCCCATTCACTAGTACACCTTCGACGCCTCACACTCGTTCTAGACGTAACTCGTTAGAATCGCATGATAATATGGGCTTTGGTTTCCTTGACCGCTCACGATTGCTATCTAACTTGTATGCTCTTCAGGAGCGCCAAAACCGTGAGGATTCGGTAAATTCTTTGTTGGAACGTTCAGTATCAGGTGCCAACCTAGCAAGCACACCACCTTATCAATCGCGTTTTTCATCGCGCTCGACTTCTGGTGCCAACACACCGCGAGAGCCTTTTAACGTTAGCACTTTGCAGATGACTGGGTCCAACGGCTCTTCTGCTGTGTCTTCATCACACACGCCAAGCGCTTCTATTGATGGTAGTGGCGGCAGATCCCACGCTCATCTAGTGCCCTCACAACATCAGCTTCAGATTGCGAGCTCACCAGAGTTTTCTCACATGTCACATCCTAGTTCTCCTTTACACATAACACAGCAGAGCCCCCGAGAACCGTCGTACTTTGACTTGGAATCGCTGTCACGTGTGCCTTCGTATCATACCGCGGTTTTATCAGCGGCTTCGCCAACTTTGAAATCGGCACCATCGTATGACATGAGCATGCCCAGCTCGCCCACTAATGCGTCTTTACCGTCATCTCTTCCTCGTTATCTGGGTGGTGGTGGCGCTAATAGCCACAGTATGAGTAACATTGTGGCTGCTCACAACCGTGCAAAGGGCGCCTATAGAAGCAATTCATCTGCACCAGGAAGCTCGCTTAATTTACATTCGCTTAATCTCAAGCTATCAAGAATTACACATGGCAATAGCAGTAGTAATATTAACAGCAACAGCAATAATGGTGGTAGTAGTAGAGTGAACTCGCGGTCGCCGCGTCTTAGTTTTTCAGTCCCACACACACGTTCTCAATCATCAAACAACTTGAGTGGGCTGAATACCCAAAGTACTTCTTTTAACGCATCAGGAACAGCATCTACGTTGGGAACCACGGGAACTGTAACAACCTCAAACTTGTCTACAAGCTCTTCATCAGGATTTTTTCGGTCAAGCTCCCGTACGCATCTGGCGTCACTTAACAACAACAACAACAACAACAACAACAACAACAACAATAACAACAATGAGGCAAACGCAAACGAAAACGGGTGCATTAGTGGCTCTAATAACGTTAACACGCGAGGTAATTTGACAAATGCTAATCGTAATTCGAGCTCACGGTCCCTATTTGACGAGGCCACCCGGTTTTTACATCTCTCAAATAAGTAAGCCTCTTGCATGCCAATAAATGTAGGACTAATGACAAAAAAAAAAAAACAATCAAAAATTATTTTTTTTATTTGGTAATATAATTATAGTATATTTGACTAAAGATTTTGTACTGAAATAGCCTTCAATAAATTGCAAAATTAGATCACATCTGCATCAGCATTAAACTAGACTGTAACCGAAGCGGTACTGTTAGCAAAATCGCACTCTGCAAAAAAAAAAAAAAAAAAAAAAAAAAAAAAAAAAAAAAAAAAAAAAAAGAAACTAACAAAAAATTTTGAGAGTGTCTGATAAATCTCACATTAATAACGATAAAAACAAAATCGGTTTAACTGATTATAAAGGATCAGTGCTAGAGCCTCTACCGGCTCCGCTATTTTTATTCGAACTAACACGCTACAGTGATGATCCTTTCGGGTTTCCTTTGGTACCACAAACATAAATTGTGGGAAATTTAGCATCATCAAAAAGAGATTAAAGTATATATATTCATATATATTAGTGTGTATACATTGCAGCAACAGTTGAATGGTTCAAACTCTTGTTTTATTTCTTTAATGTTTTTTTTTTTAAATTGGTTCATGATTACTTATAAGGACAATGAAAAATATCGTTAAGTCGGCTACTAGTAGTGACATAGAAAAAAAAAAAACTATAGTTTTTAAAAATTTCAAGAATCATAACACTAGAATGAAATTATAAGTAACAAGGACTATGTTAATTTATTTATTTATTATTATTATTATTTTTTTTTTTTTTTTAATTTTTTTTTTTTTATCTGTTAACTGTTTAAAATTTTTATTGCGTTGAAATGTTCACAAAAGTTTGATAGCAGAGCTTTTTTTTTATTTTTTTATTTTTACATTCTGGATATTAACAGTGCACCTACCAGTAATCATCTTCAACAAATAAAGCTAGTGTTGGTTCGACTGGAACATACATGATTTCAAAGGTCGAGATATGAGACACTTTGAGCGTGGCAAGTGTGCCCTACAATATAAATTATTGTAAAAAAATATGTTTCAATATCCGTAGACCAATGTGGAAAAAAATATGGCAACAACATGCGTTTAAAATTGTTTCCTCACCCCCCCCTTGAAATTTTTTTGATTTTGCAAGTATATTTTTTTGAGATGAAAATGATTCAAAACTTGTATCTCAGAACCTGAAAAAATTTATTACTTAAATGTGTTACAATATGATGCGTATGATGTGCACAGTTTTATAATGTCGAACAACCTCGCATTTTTTTTTTTGTGAAAAAAACAACAACAACAACACGATTTAAAAGATCCAGGAGGCATCAGGGCCATCCAATATTGTACACTGATTTTTTTTTTTTACAGTTTCGTTACATGCACGGCTGCATGCACGGCTAGCCTGCAGTATCAATATCTATGTAATACTATACATAACTAAACTTGAGTTTGTCTTTTTTCATAAAATTATAGCCATTATGGCAATTGTTTGTCTGGCCTGTGTGACGTCTTAATGAATTTGAATAAATCTAACGGGTCTAATGATAGCAAACATATTAGAAACAAAAATATTGCAAACAGTACTTAGTAGATATGAATTGTTAACGCAAATGTATCAAGAAAACATTATAAAGTTCTAAAACAAAAAAAAAAAAAAATGAATAAAAAAGACACACATTATATTTGGAGATTGGAAAGCCAAGAACTGTACATGATCGTAAAGTTAAGCTGGCGTAGCATTGAGATATGGTTTTGCAAATGAGCTTTTTTTTTTTTCAAAAAAAAAAATAAATATATTTCAGCACTTGCATTGTGATTGATTTCAGTTTTTTTTTTTTTACAATAAGTTTAGTATGTTGGTTACAGACAAACACCGGTATATAAATATAAAACACAGCTTCTAAATTTATGATACATGTTATAAATATTTTAGAAAGCTGAGAGTAGCTGTAGTTTTTTTTTTTTTTTTTTTTTTTGGAAATATACATATCAAAAATTTCTATTTGTTGGTACTTAAAAAGAAACAAATCTAGTTGATAACGTTATTTTTATGTTATAATCTTGTAATATTATATTTGTTCTCTATTAATTATGATGTAGAAATATTAACTACATGAGTTTCACTATAAATTATTATGATGATAGTGATATTACATATTTAAACAAACTAAATGTGGTCTTCAAAAAAATTCCTAATATTTCACGACTGATATATTTTAAGTCTGTTCAAGGGTCCCAGCAAGACAATACAAGTTAAACAATTAGTCCATAATAGTATAATCTTAAAGATTTTTGAAAAAAAAATAGAAATGAATTCAAAAATAATTTTTAACAGATTAGTTGCTTCCGGTGTTATTGGAATGCCAGAATCATCTAAAGCGCTGACAACGTTAATTCTAGATTCTAAAAAAAAGACAAATATCTTTAAATTCAATTTCTTTCGTGTATATCTTTATTATAATTATGTAAATATATGATTCAAGAAACAATAAATAGATTTTTTGTCAAGATTAGTTTGATTCGAGAAAAAAAAATCGAAATTTGTACCCAGACATTCTTTTTCTTTATATGTAAGGCTAATAACCCCTAGCTCTGCTGAGTTTTAAAAGCAGCTTTATTATTATTTTTTTCAATGGTTACTTTCAAGACAACTTTAACTTTTTTTTTTTTTTTTTTTTTTAATTTTCATTTTCATGTTTTCAATTTTTAGATTTATTCAAATTTTCATTTTTTGTGTTTTTCAGTCTATAAACTACAATACATTATTTGCGATACAGTTGCAAACTATCCAAAAACAAAACACATATAAAATGAGAACTTTTTCATTAAAAAGAGTAGATAAAAAAACTGTTTATTGTTTTTACATCACATAGTTACACACTCAAAATAACAATAACAAAGATATACAAAAAAGACATGGAATTCAAAAACATTTATCTCTATGAGACTTTAAAATTAGCGTTCTCAGCGCGCTTTAGGTATTTCAGGCATTCGATGGCGCCGAATTCTCTATGGAATAATAGATGATGCTAAGGGAAATCTGTAATACATAACTTCTGCTGAAATGATAACAGAGATTGACACACAGTAAAACCTCAACAAGCTGCTCTAATCAAGCAAACCATCAGCAAAGAAGTTGCGGTAATGAGTTCAAAAACTTGACTACCGCTCCAAGACCCTTCTTGGTATCAAGCAGGACTCTTAGATCAAGTTCCGGGGAAACTTTACTTAAGA